>SZWC01002112.1:215645-236725 GCA_023375785.1 Penium margaritaceum | reverse complement strand
GAGAGAGAGAGAGAGAGAGAGAGAGAGAGAGAGAGAAAAGATAAGCATGAGAGACAAGCATGAATATGCTCATCTCAGGAAGTCGGGAGAAAATGCCCAAACCTGAAACTACTGTAGCGTATGGGCCATTTTCACGGTTGAAAATGGTCGTTAAATCATTGTCGGGTACTTCGGGTACTTGAGGCTCAGGTTTCGAGGAGCCAAAGCCTAGAAAAACATATGGGCTAGAGCAGAGTTCGAGTATACCCTGGACAACAACCCGTAGCCGGATTTGAGGACCAAGGGGTGCTGCGATGGAAAATCCATCGCGTCACTCCTCCTCCATTCTTAGAATGAAGATAGGGTCATGTTTCCAGCGTGGCAATGCCACGTGGAAGAAGTTGGATTAGGTTGCATGTTTACAAATATGCGCTATTACGAATGCGTCCATTCGTGACGCGGTTCGTTTCGGCCAAAATGGTTGCGGCGACCATTCGCTCGCCCTTCTAGGACTTACTATTCTGAGGGCCTACGTTTTGGTTCCAGAGTTAGTCACAAAACAGCCCACGTCTGTTACATTGGTATCAGAACCAATCGACTTCCGCTGCCCGTTTGATGGACATGATGAATGACTTTGTCCGTAGATCGAACGCTTGAAAAAAAAGGAGAATCGACTGTCGATGTATGTACTCGAGCAGTTTTGTCACGGCAAAATGTCCGCCGTACGGGATGAGTTTTCTCGCCCGCTCGATAGCCTGACAGACGGAGAGCCTAAGAGAGCGAGCACCCCAGCAAAAAAAAAACAACAAAGAAAAGGTTTCTTGAGAGGAAACGCCGCCCGGGCGGCAACGAGTTCGCTCGAGAGCGAGCTCCAAGCCGAAATGTCGCCCAACCGGCAACGTGAGGAGGGGAGCGAGCCTCCCCCTTCCCACACTGCCATGGCGCCGATTGCGCCCAAGGGGGAGGATGGAGGTAAACCTCCTCCCCCCCTCGTCCATGGCCCTGCTGGTGTGCAAGGGGGAGAGGGAAGAAGTTCTGCCCCTCCCTTTCTCACTCCGGTCGACGACCAAGAGGGGAGGAGAGGGTGCGTTTTCCCTCTCCCTCCCCCCTCTCAAGAGAGCCGACGGCCAAGGGGGGTGGAGGGGGCGTCTTCCTATCTTCCCCTCTCCTCCCATGGTGCCGACGGCGCCAATGGTAGGAGAGGGAACGCAAAACCCCCACCCCCTCCTCTCACGGCGCCGATGGCACCAAGGGGTGGAGAGGGGACGTTCCCCCACCATCTCCCCTCCTCTTCCACGGTGCCGATGGTGCCAAGGGGAAGAGAGAGGACGTCCTCTCTCTCCCCCCCTTCTAACGGCACCGACGTCGCCAAGGGGAGGAGAGGGGATGTCCTCCCTTCCCCCCTGTGCTGCGACGATGGCGCCTAAAGGGAGGAGAGGGAAGGACCCTCTCCCTCCCCCCTTCTTTATGGCACCGACAGCGTTGTAGGGAAAGAGAGGGACGGGAGTGCCTCTCCTCCCCCTCCCACAGCGCCGACGGCGCCTTAAGGGAGGAGAGGGATGGACTCCCTTCCCCCCCCTTCTAATGGCGCCGACGGTGCCAACGAGGAGAAGAGGGACAAAAGTCCGTCTTCCCCACTTCCATGGTGTCGACAATGCCAAGGGGGGCTGATGAAGGGAGAGTCCCTCCCCCTCCCGCGTCCATGGCCTGAACATCGCCAAGGAACGTTGAGGGGAGCGCCTCCTTCCCTCCCCCACCCCCTCCCTCCCCCATGGTGCTGACGGCGCCAAGGGGTATCTGAGGGGAGAGTCCCCCGACTCCCCTTCCCTCCCGTGGCGTCATCTGTGCCAAAGAGTTGCGGAGGGGAGCACCTCCCACCGCTCGATCGGCAGGCAAGAGAGGGAGAGGAGAGGAGGAAGCTTCCTCCCTCCTCCCACCTTTGGCGGAGGTGATAGCTCACCAGAGGCAAACAAGTCGAATGTGAGCCAGTAGCGCAAGCAGTTGATGTTGGCTCGATACGTGAAGGTCGCGGATGCAAATCTTTCCGTTGAACATTTTGTCTCCTTTTTCCCTTGAGGCCTTGCCCACGAAAAACTGAGATAACTGCCTCCTCTGAACCCGGTTTTGACTGTCGTAAAAAACAGCAAGGAGCTTGGTCTGAGCTCTACAATGATTTGAGAATTTCTCAAATGTTACTTTAACATATTTTCCTGTTCATGGAAAATGGGAAGACCGATTGTTTCCCCAACACACCACATGGTGACGCTTGGAAGATTCCAAGCATGAAATGAAAAAAGAGTTCATTTCTCGTGCCAAAAATTGGCTCATTTTTCATGAATCCTCAAGTTAAGGAATTATATGTCAACCGTGTCAAAAACATTTGAAACGGTGAAGACATTTGTGCTCAAACCCGAGTGTGTGGTAAAGTTGATCATGGGTTTTGATGCAAATGTATAAAAGCTCTGGTTGAGCTCTTCCAAAATTCATGAGTCCTGATTTCCTTGTTCTTATCCATTCCAAAGCACAAAAAGAGGAAAATGGACAGTTTTCCATGTCTTGAACGGAATTAACTTGGAAATGCTTCAATGGGATAAACTCAGCACCGGCAGCGCCTAAACTTATATGGATCAACCTCATAATTTGGGGTATTTTGTGACAAAACCTATAAGAGTTGATTGTTAAAAAGTCATGCCATGGCTCAATACAGGTTGTACATGCGCTGAACAGTTTTTTTTAATGCAAAATGACAAGTACAATGTGTACCTGGTTGTGAAACCACAATGGTGATGTACATCCAAACGAATTCTCGATGAAAAACAATGAAAGCACTGAACCTGCTGCGACCACTCGACGACTCACCTACTCGTTGCAACAATACAAAATATGCAGACTGCACAAAACGAGTGTCGATTGCATAGTTACACAGGTGTCGATTACATCACTAACATAAGTGCCCATTTTACTACAAACAATAGTAGAAGTACTAGTTGTAGAATTTTTTTCGGTGTCGAACACACCCCTCGAAAAGTACCTGTTGCACTTCAATCACAGATGCCGAAAGCATCCGTGATGCTGGTGCCAAATCCACCTCTCATGGTCTACGGAGATATGGCGGAAATAAATGCCGATTGAGTATCCACATGGGTGTTGATTACACCAAGGATGCTGGGTATTCTATTTGTCAGTGGATATTGACAAAACTAGAATGTGATTGCTGATTGCACTCAACACAAACGCGATGGTGGAAATCCATGCGTGATGGTCGTTTGACAAGTGCTGGTTGCACTTGGAAAATGACCAACGTGGAAAATGCAACCATACTATTCACGCAAGTGGCCAACGCACAATTACCAGGAGCATTGAATGTATGGCCGACAAGTGCGTCGGTGAAATCGTTTACACGAGTGCCGAATGCACCATTGTCATAAACGTTGCTTGAGAAAGGCTACATACTGCACTTTTTTCATGGGTACTGAATGCACCACTGATGCGAGTGCCAAACACACTTTGGCCATGAGTTCTGGTTGGACTAGCTATGTTAGTATTGATGGTACAACACATGTTATAAGATTCCGATTCAACGATAACATGGGTGCCGATAGTACCCCGTTGTATCAACTAGCAAGAACTAGCCAACTCGTTGCCTCGTCAAGCTAGCTTGCGATAGACCACCAAACGAAAGCATATGATCTATGCACGGAGTGGTTCTATGGACAAGTGTGTCAAGCGCATTGTTTTCAAGAACCAGAAACACGTCGTTTGATGTTTACAAGGCATCTCGATGAAGTCAAGGATAGTCATACTGTCGAATTCTTCACATAGAGAATCGACAGTTGCGACCAAGCATGAGCTGATGCGACGAACGGACGCCGTCGATGCACTTCTGGTATGAAGCCGTGATTCACAGGTTATGGGCCAATAATTCCGCCAAAACAGTCTCTTTGCATCCGTTACGTATGCGTGGTGCACACGGTGAAAAACAGTTATGGCTGCGAAAGATTCACCTGACGAACCGGTAGAATGTACCGGTTCGCAAGGTTCTTCGGCGTACTGAAAAGTACATAACATCGAACTGCGCATAATGCGTTCTTATTCACTTAGCGACACCTGTTCCATTGGATCAACAAACCAATCTTGGCTCCGACGGCATGTCATCCGAGGGACGCATGAACTACAGAGAAGGTCGAGGATGGAGAACTGGATATTATGTGGATCCCTTTGTTGCACACCAAGCATGGGTTGCAACGAAGGAAACATGGGATCGCAAAGAGGCATGTACGAGGTTTGTACGTGGCTGCCATCCGCCAAAGGCCACATGGCCCCCGACACCTGAAGCCATGGCGCAGACCCTTGACTGGCCAATGCCCAGTTTCAGGCCATCAAACAGCCCAGACATATGGGAGCCATGGATCTCATCTGATCCTTATTTTCCGTGCGGATGCAACCGCTCGTAGACGTCATACACATACGGAGCTGGCAATCATCGTTAGCCATCTCCAACCACCGTGGTTACCATAGTACACATGGGTCGAATGAGCTCTACACATGACGACACCGAGCCCAATGACATGGATGTGCGTATGCGTTTCTACACTGAGCGCACGTACACATGGGCAACTGTGTTGAGGATGTACCGATGGGATGAAGTTGGCACATGGGGCGGCGAACCTACCACACGCAGCATGCCACATCGGACGCCCTAGCAAGTGAAGGAGGCATGGGGTACGATCAAGGCTCGCTGGGACACGCTCGTTGCAACGGAGGTGAAACCGAGCCGGGTGAGCGACCCATGCGAACCAGGGACCATGTGCTGGATACTGGGTGTTCGCATGCCAACTCCTCGTCCACCAAATACCCCAGGGCAGTGGATGCCTTCGACTTGATACTGTCGGTGGATGCTTTGGACTAGTTTTCAACTTTTATTCATCAACATACCCAGTGTTCTCTTCTCCGCGTACCGTTTACAGAATGCGTTGACTGTTGAGCCTTGTGATATGATGGGATCAATGTCTGCTTGTACATTGATAGCAGCATTGACCCTAATGTTCTCATTCACTAACTTTCACAAACACTTATGGCAGAATATCTGCACCACATGTGACACTGGGTAATTGGAACATTTTCTT
The DNA here is from genome assembly GCA_023375785.1 of Penium margaritaceum. Lineage (NCBI taxonomy): Eukaryota > Viridiplantae > Streptophyta > Zygnematophyceae > Desmidiales > Peniaceae > Penium > Penium margaritaceum. The sequence goes on along the minus strand of SZWC01002112.1, from coordinate 231,620 downwards.
ATTAATTCCTGCAAGCATACCCAATGACATGTACTTGCACTCTATTTTTACCTCTATAGATAAGACTACAGTACTGTTTCCACATCAAAGTACTCCTGTTCCAGACACATTGCAAGAAACCAATGTAACCTCTTAGTTTTGTACATTAATGCACAGGATTAAACAATGCTTCATAACATGTTCCTATCCGAATGACTACACGTGGTGAAAATAGACCACGTCCATACACATTACACCAAGGAATCCTTACTTGTTGTACGAGTGCACTCATTCATTGCATACAAACGATGTTTCCTAAGGTTTGCCTATGCGAATGAATACACCAAATGGTCACAGTTATAATGAACACATGAATTCTACACCTAAGGGCAAGCCATTGAGGAATGTCACATGTTTCACTCAAAACAACAGCGGGGTCAAATAGCCATGGCTAATCCAGACCTGCACGTACACAGGGAGACTACACACTTAGGAAATGACTTCACATGCCACACACTCCGCGTCCCCCGAGAACTCACACACAGCATCGAAGTATTCATCCCCAAAGGGTGATGCACAGTGCCCACTACATGGATTGGCCACTTGAAATCTGGTCGCTGTCTCATCACCATTATGCAAGCTAAGTGTACTAAGTAGCAGTCCTGTCTCCACGAATGCATTGTCGCCAACTGCTTGTCACTCTTCTCGGGGCTTTGCACGTCTCCTCCAGAACATCTTGCATTTCCGTGTGCTCGTCACGGACCCACGGATGTAGGCCACTGGTAGAACCTGCAATAGCAATGAAACCCATAGGTTAGAAATGTTTTACAAGGAGAATGAAATGATGAATACATGCATACACATAAAATCTGCTTAAGGCTTACCATGGCAAATTAGGAGAGGACCATAACGTACGGCGACGCCGCTTGGGATGTGCGTCGTCCTCAGACATGCCGGAGGAAGACTCCCACTCATCCTCGTCCCCACTACCCGAGGTCAGGAACTCTTCTTCTTCTAAGTCTGTGTCAGTGCAGTCACCTGACTCATATCTTTCACACCAGGAGGACTCACTGGAGTCATCTGCATCATGAGGATTGTACAACTGTGACGTCATGATGAGCATGCCCTCTGCACCATCTCCTTCCCCCCGCCCTGTAGCATTGCCTGCAGCTATGTCTGCACCCAATCCCCCCCCCCTGCACCAAGAGCAGCACCATTGTCTCCGTTGTGCGGTTCTTTCACGGATCTGCTGGACGCTCCCCTGGCACTTCGTGCACGGAGTGAAGCACGACATCTTACACCTCCAGCACAACTGTCAACACGGTAGCTGCACCACCATCAGCCCCATTCCCACTGTCAGTAGCTCCACGTACCACCTTTGTTCCACCAGCCACACCAACCTCCACACCTTGCCCTTCACTGCCTGTACCGGGAGCACCAGGAGCGGCCCCAGCCTGCCCTGCCCCAACTGCACTTCCACCATTGCCGCCCTCAACGCCTTCAGCTCCACTGCCCGCACCCACAGTATGACCATGTGCTGCCGGAGCTACGGTACTGGCGACAAGCTCCACTTCAGTATTCTCTGTATCCACAGTGCTGGCTGTGAGCTCTCTCGCGCGTGCGGCAGCCACTGCTGCTGGAGATTGTGCCGGTGGGTTGATGCACTTCCGGGGTGGGTGTCCCTTCATTCTACATCTGGTGCAGATACGGTCGCGCTTGCGACGGGTCGCCCTGTCCATGCGCTTAGAGCGTGGACGCCCACGAGAGCGCTTCACACCCGGCTGGCCGCACCCGCGCATGGCGTACTATAGTTCGCGCAGGTTCACCCCCGGCATGGGAGTCCGGTATGTACGTCGCCAGGCCATCTGGGACAGATGCATGTCGGTGTAAAGGCCCGGGTTCACGCCTTCATCCAGCATCAACGCTACGACGTGCAGGTGGGGGTACCCAAACTCCACCCACTGCCCGTATGAGCAAGACTTCGCGTTCACATACACTTCACGGCCCGCCAGGCTCCTGGGGCCGGTGACGGTGTCCATAAGCCCGCCATGGCGCATGACACGGTAATCCTTGGCCTGTTCCATGTAGTGCTGCAGCTTGGCATCCACGACGGGTGCGTATCGGCTCTCACAGTCGTGCGATGCACGGCGGCGCTCCATGAACAGTCTCTACACAAAAGGGTAGATTTGTGTGAAGCAGTGGAAAGGGTACAGGTGTCGTATGTCCATCAGGCGGGCGTTCAGGGACTCCATTGCGTTCGACGTCATGTGCCCACCATGAGGCATAGGGCACTTGAGGTGCGTCCACTGCTCCAAAGGCAGCCACGGGTCGCCATCTCCACCGAAAAGGTATGTGTAGGCCTTGTCGGAAGTCCGACCGAGCTCGTCCCACACGCGGTCGAACTCGTTCTGTGTGAAAGTAGAAGCCATTCACCACACGAGGTCGGCTGCTGCTGAGCCCGCCTTAGACTTGACGTTATCCCACAGGTGCAGATCGCGGTATGTGTGGACAGCTCCTGGTAATTGGCGCTTCACGACGGCGATGAGTCCGGCGTCTCTGTTGCTAATGACTGCAGTTCCGTTGTGCCGTGCCGTCGGATACGCCTCTGTCAGCCGCTGACAGAACTAGTCCCAGTTGTCCTTGTCTTCTTGAGGGCATATGGCCCATGCCATCGGCACCGCGTGGTTGTTGGCGTCCCAATACTGTGCCAGCAACAGCACTTGCTTGAAGCCGTTTTTGAAAAATGCCATCCATTGTCAGCAACCGCCGCACATGCGACCATCCGTTCCTGCAAGCACCGGGGGCCACAAAGGCCCGTTGGAAGAGATGGTGCTGGTCCTGCTCCGCGACAGCAACGTTGGATGGGTCAACCCTCTTCAACTGCATGCATGAATTACGGAAACAGAGCGAAATACGTCTAGAGTTGGCACTTATGCAGAAACCAGCATGAACAGCATGCAACAAACCAATAAGGACAGAAGGATACTTACTACGGCGATGTATGCAGGGAACAGACCCCACGACTGGCTTTTCTCGCCCATGAGATTCGTCAAGGCCTTCTTCTTTGCACGGTGAATGGCTTGGTAGGCAGACCTCTTGCCAGTTCGCGCTTCCACGATCCGCCGGAGGGCCTTGGAGGTGGTGCATGGCTCCTTGATGACAGTGCTCTCGATGTGGTGCAACACCCACGCGGCTTTGCGTGAGGGGTCTCCCTTTGTGCCCGTGCGGCTGCACTTGTGGCCCTCTTTAAAGAAAATGACCTTGACGTTGTTTGTTTTCCGCTACCACCGCGCCTTCAGCTGCCACGCTCAGCCCGACTGCCTCCACTCCGCACAACGAGCTTCAAGCCGCGACGGCTCACTCCGCACGAACTTCACCCCCATGTGTGCAGCGACAGCATAGTCATGGACCGCCTCGCAGCAGGCGTCCATGTTCCAGAAAGCGGAGACTCCCGGAAAATTAACTGGAGACTCCGGTCGAGCACGCTTCCTGGGCTTGGTGCCCTTATTCTGGACAGCGGAGACAACGGTGTCCATCGGGGAGGGGGGGTGATGCTCGTCATCCGACGATCGTGCAAACATAAGCATCGGTCAGCATGTTAAATGATCGTTCTAGCACGGGGATGTGATGAGGACGGCACAAGGACGGATCCTAGACCGTACTTGGCCGCATAAGCAAAGCCATACCAGTCAAGTGTGACGCCATGGCGACTTGTGCGAGTTAACCCACCCGCGGCCGGCAGATGAAACGACCTGACGCGGGAGCCTCCATTCAACCTCATGACAGAGTGCTCTCCACGCTCTGGGGAGCGTGGAGTTAAGCGTTCTTCGGCCTGGACGTGCTCCACCCAGCACGCCTCCTCAAGCTCGTCAAAGACAAAACCGGCCATGTAGCCTTGGGATTCACGAGGTTCCTCCTCCTCGTCGGAGCTGCCGTTGGGGGGTTTCGGAGGAATGTAAAACTTGAAAAGTGGTGGATCCATAAGACCCCAAGTGGGTATGGCATGCAGACGCATGCACGCTAATACACATTGTACCCACCTAACGGTCATTTTCGTACCTAAGATACCCACTTATCAGAGCTTACAGCGAGCACGACAGCCATGGTGAGCGGGTTCGCCTCGGAAGAATAGGGCTCCAACGGGGGAACGGGATGTTTCCCATGGCGTGCAAAAGTGGCGCAAACGGACAACGGGGAAAACCTACGTAGATGATGACATGCAGCATGATGCAACTATGGACATCATGTCCCATGGTGCACTTAACGGTCACCCTTGTCAGGAGCATAAAAAATCCGGCCGGTTCGTAGGCTGTCGCATCACACACCCACTATGCGCCAACGTGGCTTCCATCTGGCATTCTGCAGCGTCCTTATCGGGTGCATGGGCCCAGAACCCCGGATGTGCCAGTCGTCTGCCAATATCTGCCAACGTGGCGCACGTGTACCTAAGGTTATCATCGTCATCGTTAAGAGTTAGGGCCTCTTTCCAATTCAGAAGACGGTACTTCTCTTCCGTGCAACATCGTTCGGTGTACGACAGGAAGCGATCACGATAGCGACTAACACTTTTATAAAGATGACGAAATCTCCGAGCAAAAAAAGAACCCTCCACATTTTGCAGGCGCATTCGGCAACACGATTGCAGCATTTTACGACGACACAGGACCCTTGACTTTAATGACACTGACAGACGCACGTAAACATATGAATTGTAAGGTGTCAATCGCCTCACGCATGCACGCAACTCGCACTAGAACAAAAAGTAGAACAAATTCGTAGAAATCGGAAGTATAGTGACCACAATGTCCACACATGTCAGAATCATGCACTGAATACCAGTATTGTAGCCATGTTTCCTCACGAGTGGGTACCGCATTCATGGTTAGTTGCTATTCACACTTTGTGGACAATGAGGTCACCAGTTAAACAGAGTGGGTATTGTATGCATCATTTGTACAAAGTGGGCATTCGGGAATTAAGACTCTGAAAAGGTGGGTATATCCGTTTACACTTTTGTTCCACACTAGATTTCTGTTCTCGTTGACCTCATCTTAGGACACCTGTGTTATCTTTTAACAAGTGTGCCGCCACAGCCAAACTCCTCACCTGACAATGTCATCCGCATGGATCAGCCGAAGTCTTAACGATAGAAGCAAGGGCAGAGCCCCGCCTCCATCTCACGGAATAAGTAAAAAAACGTCAAGAGTAGTAGTATTTCACTTGCAGTTGTCCTCCCACTTATAACTACATCTTGTGAGTCATTTGACAAAGTCGGACTAGAGTCAAGATCAACAGGATCTTCTTTCCCCGCTGATTTTTCCAAGCCCGTTCCCTTGGCTGTGGCTTTTCTCGATAGTACATAGGGACATTGGGAATCACGTTAATCCATTCATGCGCGTCACTAATTAGATGATGAGGCATTTGGCTACCTTAAGAGAGTCATAGTTACTCCCGCCGTTTACCCGCGCTTGGTTGAATTTCTTCACTTTGACATTCAGAGCACTGGGCAGAAATCACATTGCGTCAACGTCCGTTGGGACCATCACAATGCTTTGTTTTAATTAAGCAGTCGGATTCCCCTTGTCCGTTCCTATTCTGAGGCGGTTGTTCACTGCCTAGGGAAAGCCTCCCACGAGAGGGAAGCGTTCCGCGCCCGTCGGCTGGTCGGCACGCGGCGGTCCGCCCTCGCCGCAGGAGCAGCTTGGGCAGACCATCGACAGCCTGTCGCGTTGAGGCGTATGGATGTGTTTTCTCGATTTCGAGTATGGACGAGTTTTCTCGATTTCGAGTCCACCAAAAATCCGGCCCCTTAGTCTCGGAGAGCCTGGAGACGGGCGTTCGGAGGAGCATACGTCGTATGCTTGAGGGCGGAGGCCATGTACAATGTCCATATGGGTGTGCAACGTGCGTATGGACGAGTTTTCTCGATTTTGATTCGGCCAAAAATACGGCCCCTTAGTCTCAGAGAGCCTGGAGACGGGCGCTTGTAGGAGACTCTGTCGTATGCTCAAGGGCAGATGCCATGGATGTTTTGAGCGAAACTTGGGTCTAAGATGTCCATATGGCTGTGCGACGTGCGTATGGACAAGTGTTCTCGATTATGAGTTGACCAAAAATCCGGCCACTTACTATCGGTGAGCCTGGAGACGGGCGCTCGGAGGAGCCTTCATCGTATGCTTGAGGGCGGAGGAGAGCAAATATAGGGGTGATAGTCAGGTCCCTGGGGTACGTGGGTGTTTGCGACGTGAGTATGGACAAGTTTTCCTGGATTGGAGTGGAAGGATTATTTGGTCCCTTACTCACGGAGAGGTCGCAGACGAGCGCTCGAGGAAACTTGCGCAACCAGGGCGCAAGTAGGGCAGGATTAGGTCGCTATTAGAGCGCAAGTATGTTCGCGTGCGCGTGTGCCTTAATGCGTGCGCGTGTGTGTGTGCCTCTATGCGTGAGCATGCACGTATGCCTCTCTGCGTGCGCGTGCGCGTGTGCCTCTCTGTTTGCGCATGCGCGTGTGCCTCTTTGCGTGCGCGTGCGCGTGTGCCTCTGTGCGTGCGCGTGCACGTGTGCCTTTGTGTGTGCGCGTGCGCATGTGCCTCTGTCCGTGCGCATGCGCGTATGCCTCTGTGCGTGCGCATGCACATGTGCCTCTATGCGTGCGCGTGCGCATGTGCCTCTGTGCGTGCGCGTGCACGTGTGCCTCTGTGCGTGCGCGTGTGCGTGAGCCTCTGTGCGTGCGCGTGCGCCTCGCTGCGTGCGCGTGTGCCTCTCTGAGTGCACGTGTGCCTCTCTGCGTGCACGTGCGCGTGTGCCTCTCTGCGTGCACGTGCACGTGTGCCTCTCTGCGTACGCATGCGCGTGTGCCTCTCTACGTGCCCGTGCGCGTGTGCCTCTCTGTGTGCGCGTGCGCATGTGCCTCTCTACGTGCGCATGCGCATGTGCCGCTCTGCGTGCGCGTGCGCATGTGCCTCTCTGCATGCACATGCGCGTGTGCATCTCTACGTGCGCGTGCACATGTGCCTCTCAGCGTGCGCGTGCGCGTGTGCCTCTCTGCGTGCACGTGCGCGTGTGCCTCTCTGTGTCCCCGTGCACGTGTGCCTCTCTACGTGCGCGTGTGCATGTGCCTCTCTGTATGCGCGTGCGCGTGTGCCTCTCTGCATGCGCATGCGCGTGTGCCTCTCTGCGTGCGCGTGCACGTGTGCCTCTCTGCATGCGCGTGCGCGTGTGCCTCTCTTTGTGCGCGTGCGCGTATGCCTCTCTGCATGCGCGTGCGCTTGTGCTTCTCTGCGTGCGCGTGCGCGTGTGCCTTTTTGCGTGCACGTGCACGTGTTCCTCTTTGTGTGCACGTGTGCATATGCCTCTCTCTGTGCGCGTGCGCGTGTACCTCTCTTCATCCGGATGCGCGTGTGCCTCTCTACGTTCCCGTGCGCGTGTGCCTCTGTCCGTGCACGTGCGCATGTGCCTCTCTACGTGCGGGTGCGCATGTGCCTCTTTGCGTCCGCATGCGCGTGTGCATCTCTGCTTGCGCGTGCGCGTTTGCCTCTGTGCGTGCACGTACGCGTGTGCCTCTCTATGCGTGCGTGTGCGTGTGCCTCTCTGTGTGCGGGTGCGCGTGTGCCTCGGTGCATGCGCGTGCGCGTGCGCCTCTATGCGTGCGCGTGTACGTGTGCCTCAGTGCGTGCGCATAAGCCTGTGCCTCTGTGCTTGCGCGTGCGCATGAGCCTCTGTGTGTGCGCGTGTGCATGTGCCTTTGTGCGTGCGCGTGCGCGTGTGCCTCTATGCAAGCGCGTGTGCATGTGCCTCTATGCGTGCGCGTGCGCGTGTGCTTCTGTGCGTGCGCGTGCGCGTGTGCCTTTGTGCGTGCACGTGCCTGTGTGCCTCTCTGTGTGCGCGTTCGCATGTGCCCCTGTGCATGCACGTGCGCATGTGCCTCTGTGCGTGCACGTGCGTGTGTGCCTCTGTGCGTGCGCGTGCGCGTGTGCCACTATGCATGCGCGTGTGCGTGTGCCTCTGTGCGTGCGCGTGGGCGTGTGCCTCTGTGCGTTCGCGTGCGCGTGTGCCTCTCTGTTTGCGTTTGCGCGTTTGCCTCTCTGCGTGCGCGTGCGCATGTGCCCCTGTGCATGCACGTGCGCATGTGCCTCTGTGCGTGCACGTGCGTGTGTGCCTCTGTGCGTGCGCGTGCGCGTGTGCCACTATGCATGCGCGTGTGCGTGTGCCTCTGTGCGTGCGCGTGGGCATGTGCCTCTGTGCGTTCGCGTGCGCGTGTGACTCTCTGTTTGCGTTTGCGCGTTTGCCTCTCTACGTGCGCGTGCGCATGTGCCTCTCTGCGTGCGCGTGCGCGTGTGCCTCTTTGCGTGCGCATGCGCGTGTGCCTCTCTATGTGCGCGTGCGCGTGTGCCTCTCTGCGTGCACGTGCGTGTGTGCCTCTCTGTGTGCACGTGCGCGTGTGCCTTTCTATGTGCGCATGTGCGTGTGCCTCTCTGTGTGCGCGTGCGCTTGTGCCTCTCTGCGTGCACGTGCGCGTGTGCCTCTCTGCGTGCGCGTGTGCATGTGCCTCTCTGCGTGCGCGTGCGCTTGTGCCTCTCTGCGTGCACGTGCGCGTGTGCCTCTCTGCGTGCGCGTGTGCATGTGCCTCTCTGCGTGCGCGTGCGTGTGTGCCTCTCTGTATGCGCGTGCGTGTGTGTCTCTCTGCGTGCGCGTGCACGTATGCCTCTCTGCGTGCGCATGCGCATGTGCCTCTCTGCGTACGCGTGTGCGTGTGCCTCTCTGTATGCGCGTGCGCATTTGCCTCTCTGCATGCGCGTGCACATGTTCCTCTCTGCGTACGCGTGCGCGTGTGCCTCTCTGCGTGCGCATGCACGTATGCCTCTCTACGTGCGCGTGTGCGTGTGCCTGTCTGCGTGCATGTGTGTGTGTGCCTCTCTACGTGCGCGTGCGCGTGTGCCTCTCTACGTGCGCGTGTGCGTGTGCCTCTCTGCGTGAGCATGCACGTGTGCCTCTCTGCGTGCACGTGCGCGTGTGCCTCTCTGCGTACGCGTGCGCATGTGCCTCTCTGTGTGCGCGTACGCGTGTGCCTCTGTGCGTGCGCGTGCGCGTGTGCCTTTGTGTGTGCACGTGCGCGTGTGCCTCTGTTTGTGCGCGTGCGCGTGTGCCTCTGTTTGTGCGCGTGCGCGTGTGCCTCTGTGCGTGCGCGTGCTCATGTGCCTCTATGCGTGCGCATGCGCATGTGCCTCTATGCGTGCGCGTGCGCGTGTGCTTCTGTGTGTGCGCATGCGCATGAGCCTCTGTGCGTGCGCGTGCGCCTGTGCCTCTCTGCGTGTGGGTGCCTGTGTTCCTCTCTGCGTGCACGTTAGCGTGTGCCTCTCTGCATGCGTGTGCGCGAGTGCCTCTTTGCGTGCACGTCCGCGTGTGCTTCTCTGCGTGCGCGTGCAAATGTGCCTCTCAGCGTGCACGTGCGCATGTGCCTCTCTGCGTGCGCGTGAGCGTGTGTCTCTCTGCATGCACGTGCGCATGTCCCTCTCTGTGTGTGCGTGCGCGTGTGCCTCTCTGCGTGCACGTACACGTGTGCCTCTCTGTGTGCATGTGTGCATGCGCGTGTGCCTCTCTACGTGCGTGTGCTTGTGTACCTCTCTGCGTGCGCGTGCGTGTGTGCCTCTCTGCGTGCACGTGCGCGTGTGCCTCTCTGCGTGCGCATGCGCGTGTGCCTCTCTACGTGCGCGTACGCATGTGCCTCTCTGTGTGCGCGTGACCGTGTGCCACTCTGCGTGCGTGTGCACGTGTGCCTCTCTGCGTGCACGTGCGCGTGTGCCTCTCTGCGTGCGCGTCCGCGTGTGCCTCTCTGCGTGCACGTGCGCGTGTGCCTCTCTGCGTGCGCGTGCGCGTGTGCCTCTCTGCGTGCGCATGCGCGTGTGCCTCTCTACGTGCGTGTGCTTGTGTACCTCTCTGCGTGCGCGTGCGTGTGTGCCTCTCTGCGTGCACGTGCGCGTGTGCCTCTCTGCGTGCGCATGCGCGTGTGCCTCTCTACGTGCGCGTACGCATGTGCCTCTCTGTGTGCGCGTGACCGTGAGCCACTCTGCGTGCGTGTGCACGTGTGCCTCTCTGCGTGCACGTGCGCGTGAGCCTCTGTGCTAGCGCGTGCGCGTGTGCCTGTCTACGTGCACGTACGCGTGTGCCTCTCTACGTGCGCGTGCACGTGTGCCTTTCTACGTGCTCGTGCACGTGTGCCGCTGTGCGTGCGTGTGCGCGTGTGCCTCTCTGCATGCGTGTGCACGTGTGCCTATCTACGTGCGCGTGCGCGTGTGCCTCTCTGCGTGCACGTGCGTGTGTGCCTCTTTGCGTGCGCGTGCGCGTGTGCCTCTCTGAGTGCGCGTGCACGTTTTCCTGTCTACAAGAGCGTACACGTGTTCCTCTCTGTGTGTGCATGCGTGTGTACCTCTCTGCATGCACGTGCACGTGTGCCTTTCTGGGTGCGCGTGCACATGTGCCTCTGTGCATGCGCGTGCGCGCGTGCCATGGTGCATGCGCGTGCGCGTTTGCCTCTGTGCGTGCGCGTGCGCGTGTGCCTCTGTGCGTGCGCGTGTACATGTGCCTCTGTGTGTTTGCGTGCGCGTGTGCCTCTGTGCGTGCGCGTGCGTGTGTGCCTCTGTGCGTGTACGTGCGTGTGTGCCTCTCTGCGTGCGCGTGCGCGTGTGCCTCTCTGCGTGCGCGTGCACGTGTGCCTCTGCGTGCACGTGCGCGTGTGCCTCTCTGCGTGCGCATGCACGTGTGCCTCTCTGCTTGCACATCCGCGTGTGCCTCTCTGCGTGCACGTGCGCGTGTGCCTCTCTATTTGCGCGTGGGCGTGTGCCTCTCTGCGTGCGCGTACGCTTGTGCCTCTTTGTGTGTGTGTGCGCGTGCACGTGTGCCTCTCTGCGTGCGCGTGCACTTGTGCCTCTCTGCGTGCGCATGCACGTGTGCCTCTATATGTGCACGTGCGTTTGTGCCTCTCTGCGTGCGCATGCGCATATGCCTCTCTGCGTGCGCGTGCGCGTGTGCCTCTCTGCGTACACGTGCACGTGTGCCTCTCTGCATGCGCGTGCGCGTGTGCCTCTTTACGTGCGTGTACACGTGTGCCTCTCTGCATGCGCGTGCACGTGTGCCTCTTTGCGTGCGCGTGCAAGTTTGCCTCTCTGCATGCGCGTGCTCGTGTGCCTCTCTGCGTGTGCATGCGTGTGTGCCTCTCTGTGTGCGCATGCCCGTGTGCCTCTTTGCGTGTGCGTGCCCGGCTGCCTCTCTGTGTGCACGTGCGCGTGTGCCTCTCTGCGTTTGCGTGTGCATGTGCCTATCTGCGTGCGCGTGCGCGTGTGCCTCTCTGCGTGCGCGTGCGCGTGTGCCTCTCTGTGTGTGCGTGTTTGTGTGCCTATCTGCGTGCGGGTGCGCATGTGCCTTTCTGCGTGCGTGTGCACGTTTGCCTCTCTGCGTGCGCGTGTGCATGTGCCTCTCTGCATGTGCGTGCGTGTGTGCCTCTCTGCGTACGCGTGCGCGTGTTCCTCTCTGCATACGCATGCGTGCGTACCTCTCTACGTGCGCGTACACATGTGCCTCGCTGCATACGCATACGCGTGTGCCTCTCTGCATGCGCGTGCGCGTGTGCCTCTCTGCGTGCACGTGCGCGTGTGCCTCTTTGCATGCACGTGCGTGTGTGCCTCTTTGCGTGCGTGTGCGCGTGTGCCTCTCTGCGTGCGCGTGCGCGTGTGCCTCTCCGCGTGTGCGTGCACGTGTGCCTCTCTGCGTGCGCGTGCGTGTGTGCCTCTCTACGTGCGCGTGCGCGTGTGCCTCTCTGCATGCGCGTGCGCGTGTGCCTCTGTGCGTGCACTTGTGCGTGTGCCTTTGTGCGTAGGCGTGCGCGTGTGCCTCTGTGCGTGTGTGTGAGAGTGTGCCTTTGTGCGTGCGCATACACATGTGCCTCCGTGCGTGCGCGTGCACGAGGGCCTGTGTGCGTGCGCGTGCGCTTGTGCCTTTGTGCGTGCGCATGCGCGTGTGCCTCTCTGTGTACCCGTGCGCGTGTGCCTCTCTACATGCGCGTGCGCGTGTGCCTCTTTTTCGTGCACGTGCGAGAGTGCCTCTCGGCGTGCGCATGCGCATGTGCCTCTCTGCATGCAATGCGCGTGTGCCTCTCTACAAGCGCGTGCGCGTGTGCCTCTCGTCGTGCACGTGCGCGTGTGCCTCTCGGCGTGCGCGTGCGCGTGTGCCTCTCTGCGTGCGCGTGCGCGTGTGCCCCTCTTCGTTTGCGTGTACGTGTGCCTCTGTATGAGCGCGTGCACGTGTGCCTCTCTGCGTGCGCGTGCGCGTGTGCCTCTGTGCGTGCGGGTGCGCGTGTGCCTCTCTGCGTACGCGTGCGCGTGTACCTTTGCGTGCGCGTGCGCGTCTGCCTCTCTGTGTACACGTGCGTGTGTGCCTCTCTGCATGCGCGTGCGCGTGTGCCTCTCTGCAAGCGCATGCGTGTCTGCCTCTCTTCGTGCGCGTGCGCCTGTGCCTCTCCGCATGCGCGTGCGCGTGTGCCTCTCTGCGTGCGCGTGCGCATGTGCCTCTCTGCATGCGCGTGCGCTTGTGCCTCTTTGCGTGCACGTGCACATGTGCCTCTCTGCGTGCGCGTGCATGTGTGCCTCTCTGCCTGAGCATGCACGTGTGCCTATCTGTCTGCGCGTGCACGTGTGCCTCTCTGCGTGCGTGTGCGCGTGTGCCTCTCTGTGTTTGCGTGCGCGTGTGCCTCAGTGCGTGTGCGTGTGTGTATGCCTTTCTTCGTGCGCATCCGCGTGTGCCTCTGTGCGTGCCCGTGCGCATGTGCCTCTGTGCGTCCGCATGCGCATGTGCCTCTGTGCGTGCACGTCAAGTGTGCCTCTGTGCGTGTGCGCGTGTGCCTCTCTGCGTGCGCGTGCGCGTGTGCCTGTGCGTATGAATGCGAATGTGCCTCTGTGCGTGCGCGTGCACGTGTGCCTCTCTGCGTGCACGTCCGCATGTGCCTCTCTGCGTGCGCGTGTGCGTGTGCCTCTCTGCGTGCAGGTGTGTGTGTGCCTCTTTGCGTACGCATGCACATGTGCCTCTCTGTGTGCGCGTGCGCGTGTACCTCTCTGCGTGCGCGAGCGCGTGTGCCTCTCTGCGTGTGCGTGCGCGTGCGCGTGTGCCTCTCTGCGTGCGCGTGCACGTGTACCTTTCTGCGTGCGCGTGCGCGTGTGCCTCTCTATGTGCACGTGCGCGTGTGCTTCTCTGCATGCACGTGCGTGTGTGCCTCTCTGTGTGCGCGTCCGCGTGTGCCTCTCTGCGTACGCATGCGCGTGTGCCTCAATGCATGCGTGTGCGCGTGTGCCTCTCTGCAAGCGCGTGCGCGTGCGCGTGTGCCTCTCGGTGTAAGCGTGGGCTTGTGCCTCTCTGCATGCGCGTGCGGGTGTGCCTCTCTGCGTTTGCGTGCGTTTGTGCCTCTCTGCGTGTGCGTGCACGTGTGCCTCTCTACGTGCACGTGCGCGTGTGCCTCTTTGCGTGCACGTGCACGTGTGCCTCTCTGCGTACGCGTACGCGTGTGCCGTACTGCCTGAGCATACACATGTGGCTCTCTGCGTGCGCGTGCGCGTGAGCCTCTCTGTGTGCGCGTACACGTGTGCCTCTTGGTGTGCGCGGGCGCGTGTGCCTCAGTGCGTGCGCGTGCGCGTGTGCCTCTGTGCGTGCGCGTGCGCATGTGCCTCTGTGCGTGCGCATGCGCATGTGCCTCTGTGCGTGCGCGTGCGCGTGTGCCTCTGTGTGTGCGCGTGTGCGTGTGCCTCTGTGCGTGCGCATGCGCATTTTCCTCTCTACGTGCGTGTGCACGTGTGCCTCTCTGCGTGTGCGTGCATGTGTACCTCTGCGTGCACGTGCGCGTGTGCCTCTCTGCGTGCGCGTGCGCGTGTGCCTTTCTGCGTGCACCCGTGCATGTGCCTCTCCGTGTGCGCGTGGGCCTGTGCCTCTCTCCGTGCGCGTGCGCGTGTGCCTCTCTCCATGCGGGTAGTCGCGTGCCTCTCTACGTGCGCGTGCACGTGTGCCTCTCTGCATGCGCGTGTGCATGTGTCTCTCTGCGTATGAATGCGCGTGTTCCTCTCTGCATGCACGTGCGCGTGTGCCTCTTTGCCTGCGTGTGCTCGTGTGCCTCTCTGCGTGCGGGTGCGCGTGTGCCTCTCTGCGTGTGCGTGTGCATGTGCCTCTCTGTGTGCGCGTGTGCGTGTGCCTCTCTGTGTACGCGTGCATGTGTGCCTTTCTGCGTGCGCGTGCATGTGTGCCTCTCTGCGTGCACGTACGCGTGTCCGTCTCTGCATGCGCATGCGCGTGTGCCTCTCTGCGTGCGCGTGCGCGTGTGCCATTTTGCGTGCGCGTGAGCGTTTGCCTTTCTGCGTGCGCGTGCGCGTGTGCCTGTTTGCGTACGTGTGCAAGTGTGCCTCTCTGTGTCCACGTGCACATGTGCCTCTCTGCGTGCATGTGCACGTGTGCTTCTTTGCGTGCGCATGCGCGTGTGCCTCTCTGCGTGAGCATGCATGTGTGCCTCTTTGTGTGCGTGTGCACGTGTGCATCTCTCCGTGCGCGTGCGCGTGTGCCTCTGTGCCTGCACGTGCACGTGTGCCTTTGTGTGTGCACGTGCGTGTGTGCCTTTGTGCGTGCGCATGCGACTGTGCCTCTGTGCGTGCGCGTACACATGTGCCTCTGTGCGTGCACGTGCGCGAGTGCCCATGTGCGTGCGCTTGCGCTAGTGCCTTTGTGCGTGCGCGTGCGCGTGTGCCTCTCTGCGTGCGCGTGCGTGTAGGCCTCTCTACGTGCGCGTGCGCGTGTGCCTCTCTGCATGCGTGTGCGCATGTGCCCCTGTGCGTGCGCGTGCGCGTGTGCCTCTCTGCGTGCGCATGCGTGTGTGCCTTTGTGCATGCCCGTACGCATTTGCCTCTTTGCGTGCGCATGTGCGTGTGCCTCTCTGCATGCGCGTGCGCATGTGCCTCTCTACGTACGTGTGCGCGTGTGCCTCTCTGCAAGCGCGTACACGTGTGCCTCTTTGCATGCGCGTGCGCGTGTGCCTCTCGGTGTGCGCGTGAGCATGCGCCTCTCTACGTGCGCGTGCGCATGTGCCTCTCTGCGTGCGCGTGCGCGTGTGCCTTTCTGCGTGCGTGTGTATGTGTGCCTCTCTGCGTGCGCGTTCACGTGTGCCTCTCTGCGTGCACGTGTGCGTGTGCCTCTTTGCGTGCGCTTGTGCGTGTGCCTCTCTGCGTGCGCGTGTGCGTGCGCCTCTCTGCGTGAGCATGCACGTGTGCCGCTCTGCCTGCGCGTTCGCGTGTGCCTCTATGCGTGCGTGTGCGCTTGTGCCTCTGTGCGTGCCCGTGCGCGTGTGCCTCTGTGCGTGCGCGTGTGCGTGTGCCTTTGTGTGTGCGTGTGCCTTTGTGTGTGCGTGTGCACGTGTGCCTTTGTGCGTGCACGTACACATGTGCCCATGTGCATGCGCGTGCGCGATTGCCTCTGTGTATGTGTGTGCGCGTGTGCTTCTGTGCGTGCACGTGTGCGTGTGCCTCTCTGCGTGCGCGTGCGCGTGTGCCTCTCTATGTGCGGGTGCGCGTGTGCCTCTCTACGTGCCTGTGCGCATGTGCCTCTCTGCATGCGCGTGCACGTGGGCGTGTGCCTCTCTGCGTGGGCGTGCACATTTGCCTCTCTGCGTACGGGTGCGCGTGTGCCTCTCTACGTGCGCATGCGCGTGTGCCTTTCTGCAAGCGCATGCACGTGTGCCTCTCTGCGTGCGCGTGCGCGTGTGCCTCTCTGCGTGCGCGTGCGCGTGTGCCTCTCTGCGAGCGTGTGCGTGTGTGCCTCTCTGCGTAGGGTGCGCGTGTGCCTCTCTGGGTGCGCGTGCACGTGTGCGTGTGTCTCTCCACGTGCGCGTGCGCGTTCGCCTCAATGCGTGTGCGTGTGTGTGTGCCTCTATGCGTGAGCATGCACGTATGCCTCTCTGCCTGTGCGTGCACGTGT
>SZWC01002112.1:190790-211962 GCA_023375785.1 Penium margaritaceum | reverse complement strand
CGTGTGCCTCTCTGCGTGCGCGTGGGCGTGTGCCTCTCTACGTGCGCGTGTACGTGTGCCTCTCTGCGTGCGCGTGGGCGTGTGCCTCTCTACGTGCGCGTGCACGTGTGCCTCTCTGCGTGCGCGTGCCCGTGTGCCTCACTGCGTGCGCGTGCGCGTGTGCCTCTTTGCGTGCGCCTGCTCGTGTGCCTCTCTGCGTGCGGGTGCGTGTGAGCCTCTCTACATGCGCGTCCGTGTTTGCCTCTCCGTGTGCGCGTGCGTGTGTGCCTGTCTACGTGGGCATGCGCGTGTGCCTCTATACGTGCGCGTACGCATGTGCCTCTCTGTGTGCGCGTGAGCTTGTGCCACTCTGCGTGCGCGTGTACGTGTGCCTCTCTGCGTGCGCGTGCGTGTGTGCCTATGTGCTAGCGCGTGCGCGTGTGCCTCTCTGCGTGCGCATGTGCGTGTGCCTCTCTGCGTGCGCGTGTGCGTGTGCCTCTCTGTGTGCGCGTGCGCGTGTGCCGCTGTGTGTGCGCGTGCGCGTGTGCCTCTCTGCATGCGCATGCACGTGTGCCTCTCTATGTGCGCGTGCACGTGTGCCTCTCTCTGTGCACGTGCGCGTGTGCGTCTTTGCGTGCGCTTGCGCGTGTACCTCTCTGTGTGCGCGTGTGTGTTTTCCTCTCTGCAAGAGCGTACACGGGTTCCTCTCTGCGTGTGCGTGCGCGTGTGCCTCTCTACGTGCACGTGCGCGTGGGCCTTTCTACGTGCGAGTGCACATGTGCCTCTGTGCGTGCGCGTGCGCGTGTGCCTTTGTGCATGCGCGTGCACATGTGCCTCTGTGCGTTCGCGTGCGCGTGTGCCTCTGTGCGTGCACGTGCGCGTGTGCCTCTGTGCGTGCACGTGCGTGTGTGCCTCTCTGCGTGCGCGTGCGCGTGTGCCTCTCTTCGTGCGCGTGCACGTATGCCTCTGCATGCGCGTGCGCGTGTGCCTTTCTGTGTGCGCGTGCACGTATGCCTCTCTGCTTGCACGTCCGCGTGTGCCTCTCTGTGCGTGCGTGTGCGTGTGCCTCTCTGCGTGTACGTGTGCGTGTGCCTCTCTATGTGCGCGTGTGTGTGTGCCTCTCTGCGTGCGTGTGCGCGTGTGCCTCTCTGCGTGTGCGTGCGCGTGCGTGTGTGCCTCTCTATGTGCGCGTGCGCGTGTGCCTCTCTCCGTGCGCGTGCGCGTGTGCCTCTCTGCGTGCGCGTGCGCGTGTGCCTCTCTGCGTGCGCGTGCGCGTGTGCCTCTCTGCGTGCGCGTGCGCGTGTGCCTCTCTGCGTGCGCGTGCGCGTGTGCCTCTCTGCGTGCGCGTGCGCGTGTGCCTCTCTGCGTGCGCGTGCGCGTGTGCCTCTCTGCGTGCGCGTGCGCGTGTGCCTCTCTGCGTGCGCGTGCGCGTGTGCCTCTCTGCGTGCGCGTGCGCGTGTGCCTCTCTGCGTGCGCGTGCGCGTGTGCCTCTCTGCGTGCGCGTGCGCGTGTGCCTCTCTGCGTGCGCGTGCGCGTGTGCCTCTCTGCGTGCGCGTGCGCGTGTGCCTCTCTGCGTGCGCGTGCGCGTGTGCCTCTCTGCGTGCGCGTGCGCGTGTGCCTCTCTGCGTGCGCGTGCGCGTGTGCCTCTCTGCGTGCGCGTGCGCGTGTGCCTCTCTGCGTGCGCGTGCGCGTGTGCCTCTCTGCGTGCGCGTGCGCGTGTGCCTCTCTGCGTGCGCGTGCGCGTGTGCCTCTCTGCGTGCGCGTGCGCGTGTGCCTCTCTGCGTGCGCGTGCGCGTGTGCCTCTCTGCGTGCGCGTGCGCGTGTGCCTCTTTGCGTGCGCGTGCGCGTGTGCCTCTCTGCGTGTGCGTGTTCGTGTGCCTCTCTGCGTGCGGGTGCGCATGTGCCTTTCTGCGTGCGTGTGCGCGTTTGGCTCTCTGCGTGTGCGTGTGCATGTGTCTCTCTGCGTGCGCGTGCGTGTGTGCCTCTCTCTGTACGCGTGCGCGTGTGCCTCTCTATGTACGTGTGCGTGTGTGCCTCTCTGTGTGCGCGTACACGTGTGCCTCTTTGCGTACGTGTACGCGTGTGCCTCTCTGCATGCGCGTGCGCGTGTGCCTCTCTACGTGCACGTGCGCGTGTGCCTCTCTGCGTGCACGTGCGCGTGTGCCTCTTTGCGTGCACGTGCGCGTGTGCCTCTCTGTGTGCGCGTGCACGTGTGCCTCTCCGCGTGTGCGTGCACATGTGCCTCTCTGTGTGCGCGTGTGCGTGTGCCTCTGTGCATGTGCATGCGCGTGTGCCTTTGTGCGTGGGCGTGCGCGTTTGCCTCTGTGCGTGCGTGTGAGAGTGTGCCTTTGTGCGTGCGCATACACATGTGCCTCTGTACGTGCGCGTGCTCGATTGCCTTTGTGCATGCGCGTGTGCTTGTGCCTTTGTGCGTACGCATGCGGGTGTGCCTCTCTGTGTGCGTGTGCGCGTGTGCCTCTCTACATGCGCGTGCGCCTGTGCCTCTTTTCGTGCACGTGCGAGTGTGCCTCTCTGCGTGCGCGTGCGCGTGTGCCTCTCTGCGTGCGCATGCGCGTGTGCCTCTCTGCATGCGCGTGCGCGTGTGCCTCTCTATAAGCGCGTGCGCGTGTGCCTCTCTCCGTGCACGTGCGCGTGTGCCTCTTGGCGTGCGCGTGCGCGTGTGCCTTTCTGCGTGCGCGTGCGGGTGTGCCTCTCTGCATTTGCGTGCCCGTGTGTCTCTTTGCGTCCGCGTGCATGTGTGCCTCTCTACGTGCACGTGCGCATGTGCCTCTGTGCGTGCGCATGCGCGTGTGCCTCTCTGCGTGCACGGGCGCGTGTGCCTCTCTTCGTGCGCGTGCGCGTGTGCCTCTCTGTGTGCACGTGCGCATGTGCCTTTCTGCGTGCGCGTGCGCGTGTGCCTCTCTGCAAGCGCATGCGCGTCTGCCTCTCTTCGTGCGCGTGCGCGTGTGCCTCTCGGCATGCGCGTGCGCGTGTGCCTCTCTGCGTGCGCGTGCGCATGTGCCTCTCTGCGTGCGCGTGCGCTTGTGCCTCTTTGCGTGCACGTGCACATGTGCCTCTCTGCGTGCGCGTGCGCGTGTGCCTCTCTGCCTGAGCATGCACGTGTGCCTATCTGCGTGCGCGTGCACGTGTGCCTCTCTGCGTGCGTGTGCCTCTCTGTGTTCGCGCGCGGGTGTGCCTCAGTGCGTACGCGTGTGGGTGTGCCTTTGTGCGTGCGCGTGCGCGTGTGCCTCTCTGCGTGCCCGTGCGCATGTGCCTCTGTGCGTGCACATGCGCATGTGCCTCTGTGCGTGTACGTCACGTGTGCCTCTGTGTGTGTGCGTGAGCATGTGCCTCTCTACGTGCGTGTGCACGTGTGCCTCGCTGCGTGCCCGTGCGCGTGTACCTCTGTGTGCGCCTGCGCGTGTGCTTCTGTGCGTGCGCGTGCACGTGTGCCTCTCTCCCTGCATTTTGCGTGTGCCTCTCTGCGTGCGCTTGCGCGTGTGCCTCTCTGCGTCAGGTGCGTGTGTGCCTCTCTGCGTACGCATGCGCGTGTGCCTCTCTGCGTGCACGTGCGCGTGTGCCTCTTTACGTGCGTGTGCGCGTGTGCCTCTCTGCATGTGTGTGCACGTGCGCGTGTGCCTCTCTGCGTACGCGTGCACGTGTACCTTTCTGCGTGCGCGTGCGCGTGTGCCTCTCTATGTGCACGTGCGCTTGTGCTTCTCTGCATGCACGTGCGCGTGTGCCTCTCTGTGTGCACGTCCGTGTGTGCCTCTCTGCGTGCACATGCGCGTGTGCCTCAATGCATGCGCGTGCGCGTGTGCCTCTTTGCAAGCGTGTGCGCGTGTGCCTCTATACGTGCGCGTGCGCGTTTGCCTCTCGACGTAAGCGTGGGCTTGTGCCTCTCTCCGTTCGCGTGCGCGTGTGCCTCTCTGCGTTCGCGAGCATGTGTGCCTCTCTGCGTGCGCGCACACGTGTGCCTCTCTGTGTGCGCGTGCGCGTGTGCCTCTCTGCGTGCATGTGCGCGTGTGCCTCTTTGCGTGCACGTGCACGTGTGCCTCTCTGCGTGCGCGTGCGCGTGTGACACACTACGTGAGCATGCACATGTGCCTCTTTGCGCGCGCGTGCGCGTGAGCCTCTCTGTTTGCGCGTGCACGTGTGCCTCTCTGTGTGCGCGTGCGCGTATGCCTCAGTGCGTGCACGTGTGCGTGTGCCTTTGTGCGTGCACGTGCGCGTGTGCCTCTGTGCGTGCGCATGCGCATGTGCCTCTGTGTGTGCGCATGCGCATGTGCCTCTTTGCGTGCGTGTGCGCGTGTGCCTCTGTGTGTGCACGTGCGCGTGTGCCTCTGTGCATGCGCGTACGCGTGTGCCTCTCTACGTGCGTGTGCACGTGTGCCTCTCTGCGTGCGCGTGCGCGTGTGCCTCTCTATGTGTAGGTGCGCGTGTGCCTCTCTGCGTGCGCATGCACGTGTGCCTTTTTGCATCCGCGTGCGCGTGTGCCTCTCTGCGTGCATGTGCGCGTGTGCCTCTCTGTGAGCGCGTGCGCGTGTGCCTCTCTGCGTACGCGTGCTTGTGTGCCTCTCTATGTGCGGGTACGCGAGTGCCTCTCTGCGTGCGCGTGCGTGTTTCCCTCTCTATGTACGCGTGCTCGTGTGCCTCTCTGCGTGCGCGTGCGCGTGTGCCTCTCTGCGTGCGCGTGCGCGTGTACCTTTCTGTGTGCGCGTGCGCGTGTGCCTCTGTGTGTGCGCGTGGGCTTGTGCCTCTCTGCGTGCGTGTGCGCGTGTGCCTCTCTCCATGCGGGTGCGCGCGTGCCTCTCTGTGTGCGTTTGCGCGTATGCCTCTCTGCATGCGCGTGCGCACGTGTCTCTCTGCATGTGGATGCACGTGTTCCTCTCTGCGTGCGCGTGCGCGTGTGCCTCTTTGCCTGCGTGTGCTCGTGTTCCTCTCTGCGTGTGGGTGCGCATGTGCCTCTCTGCGTGCGCGCGCGCATTAGCCTCTCTGCGTGCACGTGTGCATGTGCCTCTCTGCGTGTGCGTGTGCGTGTGCCTCTCTGCGTACGCGTGCATGTGTGCCTCTCTGCGTGCGCGTGCATGTGTGCCTCTCTGCGTGCACGTGCGCGTTTCCGTCTCTGCATGCGCATGTGCGTGTGCCTCTCTATGTGCGCATGCGCGTGTGCCATTCTGCGTGCGCGTGAGCGTTTGCCTCTCTGCGTGCGCGTGCGCGTGTGCCTGTTTGCGTGCGCGTGCAAGTGTGCCTCTCTGTGTGAAGGTGCATGTGTGCCTCTCTGCGTGCATGTGCATGTGTGCTTCTTGGCATGCACGTGCGCGTGTGCCTCTCTGCATGAGCGTGCACGTGTGCCTCTTTGCGTGCGCATGCACGTGTGCGTCTCTGCGTGCGCGTCCGCGTGTGCCTCTGTGCGTGCATGTGCACGTGTGCCTTTGTGTATGCATGTGTGTGTGCCTTTGTGCGTGCGCATGCGACTGTGCCTCTGTGCATGCGCGTACACATATGCCTCTGTGCGTGCACGTGCGCGAGAGCCCCTGTGCGTGCACTTGCGCTAGTGCCTCTCTGCGTGCGCGTGCGCGTGTGCCTCTCCGCGTGCGCGTGTGCGTAGGCCTCTCTACGTGCGCGTGCGCGTGTGCCTCTCTGCATGCACGTGCGCGTGTGCCTCTCTGCGTGCGCGTGCGCGTGTGCCTCTCTGCGTGCGTATGCGTGTGTGCCTCTGTGTGTGCACGTACGCGTTTGCCTCTTTGTGTGCGCGTGTGCATGTGCCTCTCTGCATGCGCGTGCGCATGTGCCTATCTACGTACGCGTGACGTGTGCCTCTTTGCAAGCGCGTGCGCGTGTGCCTCTTTGCGTGCGCGTGCGCGTGTGCCTCTCGGCGTACGCGTGCGCGTGCGCCTCTCTACGTGCACGTGCCCGTGTGCCTCTCTGCGTGCGCGTGTGCCTCTGTGCTTGCGCGTGCGCGTGCGCCTCTCTGCGTGCGCGTGCACGTGTGCCTCTCTGTGTGCGCGTTCACGTGTGCCTCTCTGCGTGCACGTGTGCGTGTGCCTCTTTGCGTGCACGTGTGCGTGTGCCTCTTTGCGTGCGCGTGCGCGTGTGCCTATCTGTGTGAGCATGCACGTGTGTCACTCTGCGTGCGCGTGCGCGTGTGCCTCTTTGCGTGCGCGTGCGCTTGTGCCTCTGTGCGTACCCATGCGCGTGTGCCTCTGTGCGTGCGCGTGTGCGTGTGTTTTTGTGTGTGCGTGTGTGCGTGTGCCTTTGTGCGTGCACGTGCGCATTTGCCTATCTGCGTGTGCGTGCACATGTGCCTCTGTGCATGCCCGTGCGTGATTGCCTCTCTGTATGTGCGTGTGCGTGTGCTTCTGTGCGTACACGTGCGCGTGTGCCTCTCTGCGTGCACGTCCGCGTGTGCCTCTCTACGTGCGTGTGCGCGTGTGCCTCTCTGTGTGCACGTGCGCGTGTGCCTCTCTACGTACGCGTGCGCGTGTGCCTCTCTGCATGCGTGTGCGCGTGCGCGTGTGCCTTTCTGTGTGGGCGCGCACATTTGCCTCTTTGCGTGCGCGTGCGCGTGTGCCTCTCTATGTGCATGTGCGCATGTGCCTCTCTGCGTGCGCGTGCGTGTGTGCCTCTCTGCGTGCGCATGCGCCTGTGCCTCTCTGCATGCACGTGCGCGTGTGCCTCTCTGCGTGCGCGTGCGCGTGTGCCTCTGTGTGTGCGTGTGTACGTGTGCCTCTCTGCGTGCGCGTGCGCGTGTACCTCTCTACATGCAGGTGCGCGTGTGCCTCTCTGCGACCGCGTGCGCGTGTGCCTCTTTGCGTGCGCGTGCGCGTGTGCCTCTCCGCGTGCGCGTGTGCGTAGGCCTCTCTACGTGCGCGTGCGCGTGTGCCTCTCCGCGTGCGCGTGTGCGTAGGCCTCTCTACGTGCGCGTGCGCGTGTGCCTCTCCGCGTGCGCGTGTGCGTAGGCCTCTCTACGTGCGCGTGCGCGTGTGCCTCTCCGCGTGCGCGTGTGCGTAGGCCTCTCTACGTGCGCGTGCGCGTGTGCCTCTCCGCGTGCGCGTGTGCGTAGGCCTCTCTACGTGCGCGTGCGCGTGTGCCTCTCCGCGTGCGCGTGTGCGTAGGCCTCTCTACGTGCGCGTGCGCGTGTGCCTCTCCGCGTGCGCGTGTGCGTAGGCCTCTCTACGTGCGCGTGCGCGTGTGCCTCTCTGCGTGCGCGTGCTCGTGTACCTCTCTACATGCAGGTGCGCGTGTGCCTCTCTGCGTGCGCGTGCTCGTGTGCCTCTCTGCGTGCGCGTGCGTGTGTGCCTCTCTGCGTGCGCGTGCGCGTGTGCCTTTCTGCGTGCGCATGCGCGTGCGCCTCTCTGTGTGCGCGTGCGTGTTTGCCTCTCTCCGTGCGCGTGCGCGTGTGCCTCTCTCCGTGCAAGTGCGCTTATGCCTCGTTGCGTGCGCGTGCGCGTGTGCCTCTCTGCATGTGCGTGCGTGTGTGCCTCTCTGCGTGTGGGTGCACGTGTTCCTTTCTATGTGCGCGTGCGCGTGTGCCTCTCTGCAACCGCGTGCGCGTGTGCCTCTTTGTGTGCGCGTGCGCATGTGCCTCTCGGCGTGCGCGTGCGCGTGTGCCTCTCTACATGCGCGTGTGCGTTTGCCTCTCTGCGTGCGCGTGCGCGTGTGCCTCTCTGTGTGCGCATGCACGTGTGCCTCTCCGTGTGCGCGTGCGCCTGTGCCTCCTTACGTGCACATGCGCGTGTGCCTCTTTGTGTGCGCGTGTCCGTGTGCCTCTCTTCGTGCGCGTGCACATGTGCCTCCCTGCGTGAGCATGCACGTGTGTCTCTCTGCATGCGCGTGCGCGTGTGCCTCTGTGCGTACGCGTGCGCGTTTGCCTCTCTGCATGTGCGTGCACGTGTGCCTCTATGCGTGCGCATGTGCGTGTGCCTTTGTGCGTGCGCGTGCGCATGTGCCTCTGTGCGTGCCCGTGCGCATGTGCCTCTGTGCGTGCGCGTGCACATGTGTTCTTTACGTGCGCGTGCGCGTGTGCCTCTGTGTATGCGCGTGCGCGTGTGCCTTTGTGCGTGCGCGTGTGCGTGTTCCTCTCTACATGCACATGCGCGTGTGCCTCTCTGCGTGCCCGTGCGGGTGTGCATCTGCGTGCGCGTGCTCGTGTGCCTCTCTGCGTGCGCGTGCGCGTATGCCTCTCTGCCTATGCATGCGCGTGTGCCTTTCTGCATGCGTGTGCGCGTGTGCCTCTCTGTGTGCGCGTGCGCGTTTGCCTCTCTCCGTGCGCGTGCGTGTGTGCCTCTCTCCGTGCGCTTGTGCGTGTACCTCTCTGCATGCACGAGCGCGTGTGCCTTTCTGCGTGTGGGTTCAGATGTTCCTCTCTGCGTGCGCGTGCGCGTGTGCCTCTTTGTGTGCGTGTGCTCATGTGCCTCTTTGCGTGCGGGTGCGCGTGTGCCTCTCTGCGTGCGTGTGCGCATTTGCCTCTCTGCGTGTACGTGCACATGTGCCTCTCTGCGTGCGCGTGTGCATGTGCCTCTCTCCGTGCACGTGCGCGTGTGCCTCTCTACGTGCGCGTGCGCGTGTGCCTCTCCGTGTGCGCGTGCACGTTTCCCTCTCTGCGTGCGCGTGCGCGTATGCCTCTCTGCCTATGCATGCGCGTGTGCCTTTCTGCGTGCGCGTGCGCGTGCGCCTCTCTGCGTGCGCGTGCGTGTGTGCCTCTCTCCGTGCGCTTGTGCGTGTACCTCTCTGCGTGCGCGTGCTCGTGTACCTCTCTACATGCAGGTGCGCGTGTGCCTCTCTGCGTGCGCGTGCGCGTATGCCTCTCTGCCTATGCATGCGCGTGTGCCTTTCTGCGTGCGCGTGCGCGTGCGCCTCTCTGCGTGCGCGTGCGTGTGTGCCTCTCTCCGTGCGCTTGTGCGTGTACCTCTCTGCATGCACGAGCGCGTGTGCCTTTCTGCGTGTGGGTTCAGATGTTCCTCTCTGCGTGCGCGTGCGCGTGTGCCTCTTTGTGTGCGTGTGCTCATGTGCCTCTTTGCGTGCGGGTGCGCGTGTGCCTCTCTGCGTGCGTGTGCGCATTTGCCTCTCTGCGTGTACATGCACATGTGCCTCTCTGCGTGCGCGTGTGCATGTGCCTCTTTCCGTGCACGTGCGCGTGTGCCTCTCTATGTGCGCGTGCGCGTGTACCTTTCTGTGTACGCGTGTGCGTGTGCCTCTGCGTGCGCGTGCGCGTGTGCCTCTCTGCGTGCGCATGCGCGTGGGCCTCTCTACGTGCACGTGCCCATGTGCCTCTTTGCGTACGCGTGCGCATGTGCCTCTCTGCGTGCGCATGCGCGTGTGCCTCTCTGCGTGCACGTGCGTGTGTGCCTTTCTGCATGCGGGTGCGCGTGTGCCTTTCTGTGTGCGCGTGCGCGTGTGCCTCTCTGCGTGCACATGCGCGTGTGCCTTTCTGCCTGCGTGTGTGTGTGTGCCTCTCCGCGTGCGCGTGCGCGTGTGCCTCTCAGTGTGCGCGTGCACGTTTCCCTCTCTGCGTGCGCGTGCGCGTGTGCCTCTCTGCGTGCGCTTGCGTGTGTGCCTTTCTACGTGCACATACGCGTGTGCCTCTCTTCGTGCGCGTGCGCATGTGCCTCTCTGCGAGCGCGTGCGCATGTGCCTTTCTGTGTGCGCGTGCGCGTGTGCCTCTCTGCGTGCGCGTGCGCGTGTGCCTCTCTACGTGCGTGTGCGCATGTGCCTCTCTACGTGCGCGTGCGCGTGTGCCTCTCTCCGTGCACGTGCGCGTGTGCCTCTTTCCGTGCGGGTGCGCGTGTGCCTCTCTGCGTGCACGTGCGCGTGTGCCTCTCTGAGTGCGAGTTCGCGTGTGCCTCTCTGCTTTTGGGTACGTGTGTTCCTCTATGCTTGCGCGTGCGCGTGTGCCTATTTGGGTGCGCGTGCTTGTGTGCCTCTCTGCGTGCGGGTACACGTGTGCCTCTTTGCGTGCGCGTTTGTCTCTCTGCGTGCGCGTGCCCATGTGCCTCTCTGTGTGCACGTGCCCGTGTACCTTTCCGCGTACGCATGCGCGTGTGCCTCTCTGCGTGCGCGTGCGTGTGTGCCTCTCTATGTGTGCGTGCGCATGTGCCTCTCTGCGTACGTGTGCGCGTGTGCCTCTCTGCGTGCGCGTGCGTGTGTGCCTCTCTATGTGTGCGTGCGCATGTGCCTCTCTGCGTACGTGTGCGCGTGTGCCTCTCTGCGTGCCCGTGCGCGTGTGCCTCTCTGTGTGTGCGTACGCGTGTGCCTCTCTGCGTGCACGTGCGCGTGTGCCTTTCGGCATGCGTGTGCGCGTGTGCCTCTCTACGTGCGCGTGTATGTGTGCCTCTCTGCGTGCGCGTGCGCGTGCGCCTCTCTGCGTGCACGTGCGCGTGAGCCTCTTTGCGTGTGCGTGCGCGTGTGCCTCTATGCGTGCGCGTGCGTGTGTGACTCTCTGCGTGAGCGTGCACGTGTGCCTCTGTGTGTGCGCGTGGACGTGTGCCTCTCTGTGTGCGCGTGCGCGTGTGCCTCTCTACGTGCGCGTGTACGTGTGCCTCTGTGCGTGCGCGTGTGCATGTGCCTCTCTGCGTGCGCGTGCGCGTGTGCCTCTTTGCGTGCGTGTGCGCGTGTGCCTCTGTGCGTGCGCGTACACATGTGCCTCTGTGCCTGCGCGTGCACGTGTGCCTCTTTGCGTGCGCGTGCGCATAAGCGTGTGCCTCTGTGCGTGCACGTGCGCGTGTGCCTCTCTGTGTGCGCGTGTGCGTGTGCCTCTCTGCGTGCGCGTGCGCGTGTGCCTCTCTGCATGCGCATGCACATGTGCCTCTCTACGTGCACGTCCGTGTATGCCTCTCTGCGTGCGCGTGCGCGTGTGCCTTTCTGCGTGCACGTGCGCATGTGCCTCTCTGCGTGCGCGTGCGCGTGTGCCTCTCGGCGTGCGCGTGCATGTGTGCCTTTCTACGTGCGCGTGCGCGATTGCCTCTATGCGTGCATGTGCACGTGTTCCTCTCTGCGTGCGCATGCGCGTGCGCATGTGCCTCTCTGCGTGCGCGTACACGTGTGCCTCTCTGCGTGCGCGTGCGCGTGTGCCTCTCTATGTTCACGTGCGCGTGTGCCTCTCTGCGTGCGTGTGCGCATGTGCCTCTCTACATGCGCGTGCGTGTGTGCCTCTCTGCGTGCACGTGTGCGTGTGCCTCTCTGCGTGCGCATGCGCGTGTCCCTCTCTGCGTGCGTGTGCGCGTGTGCCTCACTACGTGCACGTGCACATGTGCCTCTCTGCATGCGCGTGCTTGTGTGCCTCTCTGCGTGCGCGTGCGCGTGTGCCTCTCTGCGTGCGCGTGCCCATTTGCCTCTCTGCGTGCGTGTGCTTATGTGCCTCTCTGCATGCGCGTACGCATGTGCCTCTCTGCGTGCTCGTGCGTGTGTGCCTCTATGCGTGCGCGTGCATGTGTGCCTCTCTGCGTGCACGTGAGCGTGTGTCTCTCTGCGTGTGCGTGCGTGTTTGCCTTTCTGTGTGCACGTGCGCGTGTGCCTCTCTACGTGCGCGTGCGCATGTGCCTTTCTGCGTGCCCGTGCACGTGTGCCTCTCTGCGTGCGCATGTGCGTGCGCATGTGCCTCTCTGCGTGCGCGTGCACGTGTGCCTCTCTGCATGCGCGTGCGCGTGTGCCTCTCGATGTGCACGTGCGTGTGTGCCTCTTTGTGTACGCGTGCACGTGTGCCTCTCTGTGTGCGCGTACGCGTGTGCCTCTCTACGTGCACGTGCGCGTGTGACTCTGTGCGTGCGCGTGCGCGTGTGCCTCTCTACGTGTGTGTGCGCGTGTGCCTCTCTGCTTGCGCGTGCGCGTGTGCCTCTCTGCGTGCACGTGCGCGTGTGCCTCTCTGCGTGCGCGTGCGCGTGTGCCTCTCTACGTGCGTGTGCGCGTGTGCCTCTCTGCTTGCGCGTGCGCGTGTGCCTCTCTGCGTGCGCGTGCGCGTGTGCCTCTCTACGTGCGTGTGCGCGTGTGCCTCTCTGCTTGCGCGTGCGCGTGTGCCTCTCTGCGTGCGCGTGCGCGTGTGCCTCTCTGCGTGCGCGTGCGCGTGTGCCTCTCTGCGTGCGCGTGCGCGTGTGCCTCTCTGCGTGCACGTGCGCGTGTGACTCTGTGCGTGCGCGTGCGCGTGTGCCTCTCTACGTGTGTGTGCGCGTGTGCCTCTCTGCTTGCGCGTGCGCGTGTGCCTCTCTGCGTGCATGTGCTTGTGTGCCTCTCTGTGTGCGGGTGCACGTGTGCCTTTCTGCGTGCGCGTGCGCGTTTGCCTCTCTGTGTGTGCGTGCTCGTGTGCCTCTCTACGTGCGCATGCGCGTGTGCCTCTCTGCGTGCGCGTGCACATGTGCCTCTCTGCGTGCACGTGCGTGTGTGCCTCTCTGCGTGCGCGTGCGCGTGTTCCTCTCTGCGTGCGCGTGCGCGTGTGCCACCTTGCGTGCGCGTGCGCGTGTGCCTCTCTGCGTACGTGTGCACGTGTGCCTCTCTGCGTGCACGTGCGTGTGTGTTTTTCTGTGTGTGCATGCGCGTGTGCCTCTTTGCGTACGCGTGCACGTGTGCCCTTCTATGTGCACGTGCGTGTGTGCCTCTTTGCGTGCGTGTGCGCGTGTGCCTCTCTGCGTACGCGTGCGTGTGTGCCTGTTTGCATGCGCGTGCGCGTGTGCCTTTTTGCATGCGCGTGTGTGTGTGCCTCTCTACGTGTGCGTGCGCATGTGCCTCTCTGCGTGCGCGTGCGCGTGTGCCTCTCTCCATGTGGGTGCGCGTGTGCCTCTTGGCGTGCGCGTTTGCGTGTGCCTCTCTGCGTACACGTGTGCGTGTGCCTGTGTGCATGCGTTTGTGCGTGTGCCTTTCTGCGTGCGCGTGCACGTGTGCCTCTCTACGTGCGCATGCGCGTGTGCCTCTCTGCGTGCGCGTGCGCGTGTGCCTCTCTGCGTGCACATGCGCGTGCGCGTGCGCATGGGCGCGCGCGTGGGTATGCGCGTGGGCATGCGAGTGCGCGTGCGCGTGCGCGTGCGAGTGCGATTATGCGTGCGCGTGCGCGTGCGCACGCGCACGCGTGCACGCTACATTAACAACGCTGCTGATCCAACCTGCTGCCTAGTGTTCCATTTTGGTATCAATGCCAGCGAGTAGTAGCAACAGCAGCAGCAAACGACTTGCGTACTGGTGCTTGCCTACGGCGGCGGACCCCCCATGCGCACCAATGCAGATGAAATGCTACCGGATTTTTTCAGACAGCATTGACCTGCCTGGTGGCGGTGTCGGAAGTTTTCCCATGCCACTGGGCCATAGGATATGCTGCCGGATTTCTTCCTGGCAGTACTGACCCCCACGCTGGACGCGAGGAGGTGAGGGGCAGGCCATGTCAGGGGCTTGTTGGCGACGACACACGTGGCGACCTCCTCCAGGTGGAGTAGCTGGCCGCAGCAGCCCGGAGCAGCTGTAGCAGCTTCCTTCAGAAGCAAGCGGCAGCAGCAGCAACATCGGCGGCACTAGCAGCTCGTAGCAGCAGTAGCAGCAGCCCTTAGCAGTAGCCAGTAACAACAGCAGCGAGCAGCAGTAGTAGTAGCCAGCTAGAGTAGCAGCGAGCAACAGCAGCAGCGAGCAGCAGCAGCAGTTGCGAGCACTAGCAGTAGCAGCAGCAGCAACAACAGCAGGAGCAGCAGCAGCTGCAGCTCCCCGCAGCCCGCAGCTCGTTGCTCGCAGCGAGCTACTGAGAGCAAGCTGGCTGCTCACAACGAGCATCAAGCAAGCAGTAGTGAGCACCGAGCTCACTGCTCGCGGCTCACTGCTCACAGTGAGTAGTGAGCTCGTTGTGACGAGCAAAAAGGAAAAAAAGAAAGAAAAACGAAGGAGAGAAAAGTCCCCCATCTCGCTAACAGCATTGTTGTGGCTGCCGGCACTGCCACAGCCATTGCAGTAGCCGCAGTACCACACAGCAACTTAGCAGCAGCAGCAACAGCTACAGTAGCAGCAGCAGCCGCAACAGCACTAGTAGCAGCAGCAATAACATCAACAACAGCAGCAGCAGCAGTAGTAGCAGCAACAACAACATCAGCAACAGCATTTGCAGTAGCTGCAGCCGCCGCCGCTATACCAACAACCATAGCAGCAACAGCAACTGCAATAACAGCAGCTACAGGAGCAGCTACAACAGCAGATTAGCAGCAACAACCGCGGCAGTAGCAGCAGTAGCAACAGTGACTACAGCCACAAAGGAGCGGCTCCAGCAACGATCACTGCTGTTGTCAGCAGCCTTCCGATGACATCACTACTGATGTCACTCTTGACATCACTACTGACATAATCAACACAAAAACCAAAAAATAAAACAAGAGAAGGGGGAAACTCAATAGCTGTAGCAACAGCAAATAACGCAAGCCGCAGCTGATGACGACAGCCGTCCTAGGCTGATGTCACTGCTGGCATCTATAGCACGAAAAAAAAAAAAATCCACAGAGAAAGGGGCACCACCACCATGGCTAACAACCCCACTATGGAGGGGTCCTCCTCCATTGGGGGAGCCCCCAAGGAGGGTACCCTTCCCCCCCTATTCTTGCAGCGGCTGCAGTAGCTGCAGCAGTAGCAGTAGTAGTAGTAGTAGTAGCAGTAGCAGCAGCAGTGATAGCAGTAGCAGCAACATCAATAGTAGTAGCAACTACAAGCACAAGCACAAGCACAATCACAAGGACAAGCACAAGACAAGCACAAGCACAAGCGCACGCGTGCATGCATGCGTGCGTGCGTGCGTGCATGTGTGCGTGTCTGCATGCGTGCACGTGCTTGTGCGTGTGCGTGTGCTTGTGCTTGTGCTTGTGCTTGTGCTTGTGCTTGTGCTCATGCTTGTGCTTTTTCTTCTGCTTTTGCTTGTGCTTGTGCTTTTTCTTCTGCTTTTGCTCGTGCTTGGATTGGGCTTGTGCTTGGGCTTGAGCTTTGGCTTGTGCTTGTGCTTGTGCATGTGCTTGTGCTTGTGCTTGTGCTTGTGCTTGTGCATTTTTGTTTGCTTGTGTTTGTGCTCGTGCTCATGCTCGTGCTTGTACTTGTGCTTTTGCTTGTGCATGTTTTTGTGCTTGTGCATGTTTTTGCACTTGTGCTTGTGCTTGTGCTTGTCTTGTGCTTCCTCATCTGGGCGCAGGGTGAGGGCTTGTGAGCATACTACACCCTTCCGTACGACACCACCAAGGCCGAACCAGCTGTATGATGCTGGTCGCGCCGCACGCGCTCTCGTC
This sequence comes from Penium margaritaceum, assembly GCA_023375785.1. Classification (NCBI taxonomy): domain Eukaryota; kingdom Viridiplantae; phylum Streptophyta; class Zygnematophyceae; order Desmidiales; family Peniaceae; genus Penium; species Penium margaritaceum. The sequence goes on along the minus strand of SZWC01002112.1, from coordinate 196,753 downwards.
CCCGTCGCTCCTCCAGCGTCCTGCCTAGCCCTATAGCCCTTCCTTCACGACTTCACCTCTGGCGAGACACCAAACCCTGCGGCCGCATGGCATGTTCTCACTCGTCCCCATTGTCTATCGAGCGAGGCTGAGACTAGCCGTCTGCTGTGGGAGTTCAACTCCCTGCACATGGGGGAGACCGAGACAGTCACCACCTACTGGCAGCGGGCTGAGGACATCCTTTGTCGCCTCGGCACCGCTGCTCCAACGTCTCCCGCCACGCTCCTCACCATCAAGCGCGGTGCCACCAGTGTGTAAGCGGACGTCTTCGTCCACTACTCCCAGGAGGTCCTCTCCACCATGGTGGCCTAGGGCACCTTCATGCCCTGGGCATACGTGCTCTTCCTCAGGATTGAGGAAGCTCATCTGGAGTCCCGCCTCGAGCTCATAGAGGCCCACGCCTCACCTGCCGTCGCCTCGGTGGCCATCGCCTCCCCCGCAACAGCGAATCCCACCAGCTCCTCGTTGCCGGGAAAGAAGAAGCGTCAAGGCAAGAAGGGCAAGGGTTTACTGCAACAGCTGCAGCACAAGTCAACTGGGTCCAGTGGTAGTGGCCTGGTCTACCACAGCTGTGGCCAGCCAGGGCATGGAGCGCTGTCTCGCCTCCGCTGCCGTCACTGTCGCCGCCTCCGACGCCTCGACCCTGTCCAGCAGCTCCACTCCTGCGACCGCAGCCCCGATCCCGCAGACGCCAGCTCCTCAGCACCATCATCCGTAGCCGTTGGCACCACCGTTCCCTTCACCGGCGCAATCTTCCTTCTATCTGGACTCCGGCACCATCACTCCGCACTCCGTCTATACTCCCGGGTCGTCCATGCATGAGCGGCAGTTGGAACAGTTCATTGCGCTCCAACTCGGCGTGCCTCGCCCTCCCCCCTAGGGAAATGCAAGTTGCGTCACCTCCTACTCGACCCCCTCGCCCTGGATGACTGAGACTCAGTTGCGGTCGTGCCCTACCTCCTCGTCTGTCTTGCCGTCTCCCATGTTCCACTCCGTGAGGACGTCGCATGGCTTGATGATTGGCAGTCTCGGTTCCACCTTGTCCGCGTCTCTTGTTTGTTGCCATGCGACTGTTAGCGATCTAGCGACTCTGGTCCACAACTCGGCCAAGACCGGGATCATCGACTTCGGGACCACGCATCACATGACAGCCTCTCCCGAGGCCTTCAGTACGCTTGGTCCTGTTGGCGATGTCTCCGGTGTGTGGACGGGCTCCGGCCAGGTGTTACTTGTTCACGGCGTTGGTGTCATTCGTTTCCGTGGTCCTGCCGGTGATGTCTTCCTGACCGATGTCCTTTTTTTCCCTGGTCTTGAGCTCAACCTCTTGTCTGTTACTGCCCTTGACCGCATGAGCATGGACGTTGTGCACTCGCGAGGTGTTGGGATTGGGTCATTGCATCCGTTCGGTCTTGTTGTTCTCCACGCCAGCGCCACTTGCAACCGGTGGCAGGTGCCTCGTCTGTCTCCCTCTCCCTTTGTCGCCTCCTTGTCGGCCACCGCAGGCCATGTGCTTGTCACCAGCATACTTTCTCTGCAGCACACCTAATTCTTGCATCACCACCTTTGTCACGTCCACTCTGTGTCGTCAACAGCATGCTCTGCACCCAGTCGGCCAAGGGCCTTGACCCTGAGACCTTCCCTTTGTTGTGCTCTACGATGTGCGTTGATTACGCTCAGGGCAAGATGCACCGGTCCACATACCCTTTGTCCTCCTCTCGTGCGTTCGCCCCTTTCGACCTGGTCCACTCTGACGTCATGGGTCCTCTCCCTACCCAGTCCATTGGAGAGCATGGCCGTTATGTCCTCACCCTAACTGACAACTACTCTCGCTACCGCTAGATCTTCTGCCTTTGGCAGAAGAGCGATGTCGCTCGTTGCCGACTTCTTTGCCGTTCCTGCTGAGATCGCGGTGGTGAGTACATGGACAAGACCACTACCTTTCTTGCCTCCCGCGGTATCCACCACGAGACGTCCGCGCCCTACACGCCTGCCCAGAACGGCATCTTCGAGAGGTGGAACAGTACCATGGCCGATGCCGTCCGCACCATGCGGGTTGAGTCTGGCCTCTCCGATGGATTCTACTTTAAAGCCATGGCGTACATGAAATGGGTCTAGAACTGGATTCCGCACGGACCCCTTCCCCGCCAGTCCATGCAGTACTAGCACTGATGTGGTCAGCGGGCCGACCTCCGCCCTGCTCGCATGTGGGGTTACATGGCCATTGTGTGGCTGCCTACCCCGCATCAAGGTGGCAAGCTCGTCCCCCACTGGCATCCTTGCACCTTTCTCGGTGTCTCTTGTGAGCCCAAGGCTTGGCGCTTCTGGGATCCCTCCCGACACTGCATTGTCGAGTCCCGCGATGCCCTCTTCTTTGAGGAGCTGTTTCCGCGCGATCTCGTTCGCTCCGGCTCATTGGTGTCCCTCCCGTCGTGTGGGAGAGTGGTGAGTCTGTCCTCCATCCTGCCGCTTTTGCGTGGCACATCACTTAGTCCCTTTGAGCCAGCAGCCCCTATCGCGCCCGCTGGCCCCTCCAGACCGACGGTCCCAGATGCGCCCGCTGGCCCATCCGGGCCGACGATCCCAGATCCGCCCGCTGGCCCCTCCGGGCCGACTGTCCCAAATGCGCCCCTTGGCCCCTCCAGACCGATGGTCCCAGATGCGCCCGTTGACCCATCCAGGCCGACGGTCCTAGATGCGGCCGCTGGCCCCTCCGGGCCGGCAGCCCCAGACGCGCCCGCTAGCCCCTCCGGGCCAGCGGTCCCAGTCGTGTCCGCTGGCCCCTCCGGGCCGGCGACCCCAATCGCGTCCACTGGTCCCTCCGGCCCAGCAGCCTTGTCCGCCTCCACCGGCCCATCAAACTCGGTGCCATCTCCTACCCTACCGCTCTACACGCCTGGCCCAGGCGGCAGCCTCCGACCCATACCGTCGGTTAGTGTGCAGACCGTAGCACCTCGCCCTGTGGCGTCTCGACCCCCTGTCGATCCACGTGTCTCTTCCACTCCTATTGTCATGAGTGAGGACCCTGGCATCAAGGCCCTCAGCCTGACCACTTTGCCTGTCATCGTAGACCTTCATCCTGGCTCTACACTGGGCTACGCCATGCTCCATCACAAGCATCGGCATGCTATCAGGGCTATACTCGCACGCATCCCAACTGGAGTTCGAGACACACACGCTCTCTGAGCTCGCTCCATAGCACACCTGGAGGACCCAGCCACCCTACGTGAGGTTTGAGCCTCTCCTGAGGCCACACACTAGGATGCTACCTGCGCTGAAGAGCTCGCTGCTATCCGGCAGCACCACATGTATGACCTCATTGACCTCCCTCCAGGTTGGAAGGCCATTGGTGCCAAGTGGGTCTTTCGGCGCAAATGGAAGCCCGGCGGATCCTTGGACAAGTACAAGGCCCACCTCACAGCCAAGGAATTTACTCAGGTCCCTAGGGTCAATTACGACCAGATCTTTGCTCCAGTTGGCCGATTCTCCATGAGCCGAGCGCTTTTCCGCCTGGTTGCCCAGCATGGGTAGGAGCTGCATCAGATGGACGTGAGCAACGCCTTCCTCCATGGTCCACTGGATGGTGAGGAGCTCTACATAGTGCAGCCTCCAGGCTTCGACGACGGCACTGGGAGAGTCTACCGACTGCGGAAGGCCCTCTACGGCCTGAAGCAGTCACCTCGGTGCTAGAACCAGGAGATCAACAGCACACTCCTTCGTGGTGGCCTTAAGCACAGCACTGCTGATCCCGCACTGTTTTTCAGCCCGCGAGGCCAGACCCTCGTCGCTGTCCTGGTCTACGTCGATGATCTCCTCATTGCGTCGCCTGACATGGCTGCCGTCTAGCGTGTCAAGGACCTGCTGTACACCACCTACCAGATGAAGGATCTCGGGTCTGCCCGAGTCTTCTTGGGCATGGAGCTCGAGCATGATCGCTCCCAGGGCATCATGCACGTCCATCGGGCTACCTATGTGCAGACCCTGTCCACTCGCTTTGCCGAGGACCTGCCTCTCGTGCCCAACGCATCTTTACCAGCGTCACCTGATGGCCAGGTAAAGCTGAAGAGTCCTGACCCTGCCGTTGTGGGGGAGCCAGTTGACGTGACCTCGTATCTGCGAGTCATCGGGTCACTGATGGTCTTGGCGACGACGACGCGCCCAGACATCGCATTCGCCGTCAACCTCTTGGCTGAGTTCTCTCAGGAGCCGCGTCACCTCCACTTTGAGGCCGCATTTATAGTGTTGCGCAACGTCACCTCAACTCCTCGTCGCGGTGGGCTACACCAACAGTGACTGGGCCGGCAGCCCAGACGGTAAGAGTCCCACAGGCTACATCTTCCTCATCGGCTGCACAACTGCTTCCTAGCGCAGTGGCAAGTAGGGGTGCATTGCATGCTGCAATGCTGAGGCTGAGTACGTGGCCCTTGGCTCAGGCGCGTGTGAGAGTGTGTGGTTGCGTCGTCTCTTGTCCGAGTTGCGTCAGTCCATCGCATCCATCACGTTGCATAGTGACAATGAGAGTTCCATAGCCATCGCCAAAAATGGCGGCGTGCATCATACACGCACAAAGCACATCAACATTGAGTATCACTATGTGCGTTCGTTGTGACATGACGGCAGCATTAGCAATGTGTGGGTTGAGACAGCACGGCAGCTGGCTGAGTTCTTGACCGAGGCACTGAAGCGCGACTCGTTCAAGAAGGCTGTGAGTTCAGTTGGCGTGCGTCCGTGAGTGGCTCTCTTTGTCCTTGCCTTTGTCTCTGTGTGCCCTGGGGGAGTTTGGTTGTTGACTTTGTCTCTGCCCGCACATGTGCACTGCGCCTGTGAGTCATGGGGGAGTGTTGGTTTTTGCGCATCTCTCATCGTGCTCTATTGTGTCCTCCCGGCTTGTGTACATCAGCGTGCAGATGATTGCCGGCGAGACTGGACGCTGCTGGAGTGTTGTCGACGCCGACGCACGCTGAGGCCTACTCGAGGTTCGTTGGAGCCTCCTCCCCCCAGTGACGTGCTCAGCTCCATCGGCAGGCCTCCTCGGCATCGGGTCGCCGGCGGTCACTGCCACCACAGATGCTTTCTGCGTGAACCCAGGGTTAATTCTGACTGTGCCATTGCGTCTGCAGCATCATGCTCTGCCTAGGGTCCATATCTCTTCTTGGGTGGCATTGTTTAGCATCATGGACCATCGTAGGCATTGCTTGGTTTTGGGCAGCCATAACTCTTTGCTGCTATTTTTCTAGCTGATTCTGACCGCACGACTGCGTTTGCAGCGTTGGTATTATGGTATGGTCCAGTTTTCAGGCAAAACGGAGGACGGCCGGGTTTTGGGCTGTCGGGCGTCTGGCAGGGCTTACCAAGAAAACCCTGCATGCCTGAAAATAGGGCCAGGACTATTTTTTGATTGGCTGGTTAGCTGAGTAATGAGTTCTACACTAGTGGGGGGAAGCTAGAACTTGGAGGTGTCTCCCATGGTTGCTCATTCTTTACTCCTAATCAGTTACTTCCAGTTTTCAGCTGCTTTCTGGCGCGAACACTGGCGCGTGCATTTCTGAGTAACAAACCCAGAGCTTCCTGACTTAGTCTCTACAGCAGCAGAGTGAGGGTGCAGCAGACTTGAGCAACGAGCGTGGAAGCCTGCACGGTGCATCAACAACGCTACTACCCCAACCTGCTGCCTAGTGTTCCATTTATGTAATCAGGGTCGACAACCCTAAATCGCCACGGTTTGGGTCTAATGGGCCAATCCATTACGTGGTGGTTTCATACCATCATGAATGGGTTTGCTAATGCCTTCGTAAATTTTGAAGGTTTCTTTGGACTTAATGTGTACTTTGAAACCCATCGCACACTTGCATGCAATGTTAACACCTTGGGATGGACTCTCTCTCTCTCTCTCACTCTCTCTCTCTCTCTCTCTCTCTCTCTCTCTT
>SZWC01002112.1:142623-157562 GCA_023375785.1 Penium margaritaceum | reverse complement strand
CACGCCGCTGCTATGAGCGCCTCTCTCGGCTGGTCTTGTCGTTATCACATGGGTGATTTACTTTTCGGGTATGAGGTTCGGATGTGCCTCCTGACTCTAAGAAAGTACAACAGATTTCAGAGGAAGGGACCAACGCCATGCCTCTGCTTGTAGGGTTACCTCCACTCCGGTAGTTGCGGCTGGATCCAAGCTTGGAAGACAATTCTGTCCGTGCACCAGCTCCCCTGACAATCACTTGTGTGGAAGGGAAGGGAGCGGGTCCGTACTAGGTGGAGGGAGAGAGTGAGGGAGCAAGGGAGCACCAGAGCACATAAGGGAATGAGTGCGGAAGCGACAGGAAGGAGGGAGCTAGGGAGGTAGAGAGCGACTTGACGAGGCATGGAGTGAGAGAGCAAAGGAGACCTAGTGGCATAGTGTGGCTCGTGGTGTGCATATTGCCCCTTGGAAGTCGCAAAACTCCATTGTCTTCAACCACGAAGACATACCATGTGTGAGGAAGTTTGGCAAATGATAACACAAGTGAACAGCAGTAATCAGGGGAAAACCAAGATGAGGGATACAACATTGCCTAGCATTTGTCAACAAAGCTGACAACTAGAACCTCAGTGTGGCTAGTCTTCATGATGTTCGGCCACATTTGGCATACTCAAGGCGTCAATAAAATGTGACGAGAGCACAAAAAAAGGTGTGATTAGGGCACAACCAAGGTGTAGCCAAGATGCAACTAGGTCTATCCTTGTGAGAAACCACTTTGCATTTGTATCACAACTTCGGTGCGACTAGGATTTAACTTCGGTTCAACAATGGCTCAGTTGGGTGCAAAAAGGACACAAAGTAGGGTGCAACCATGGTGCAACTCGGGTGCGATCAAGTCAAAACTTGGACACAAGTACAATACAACTAGGACTAAGGCAGAGCGAATGCATAATTGGGGCGCAAGTCTGTAACTAGGGCGTTGCTAGGGCGCAACCAGAGCTAAAGTAAAGTGTAACTAAGGCCAACCTATGGATCAACTAGCTGGAAACACTTCTATGGCAGCGGGTTGGGGCAGCAGCGTTGTTGATGCAGCGTGCGGGAACCAGCGCTCGTTGCTTAAGCTCACCCTCAATCTGCTGCACCAGAGCCGAAGTCTGAGAGCTCTGGTGTTACTCAAAACTGCGCGCGCCAGAGCTGGCGCCAAACAACAACTGAAAACTAGAAATGACTGATTAAGAACTGAGAATAAGTAATAATAGGAAACCCCTCCAAATTCTAGCTCCCCCCCAGCTCTATAGAGCTTGTTACTCAGCTTCTAAGCCAATCAGAAAATAGAACTATTTTCCAGCAAGCAGGGTTTTCTCGGTGAGCCCTGCCCGACGGCCGACAGCCCAAAACATGGGCGTCATTCGTTTTGCCTGAAAACTAGACCACCCATAATATGCATGCTGCGAACGCAGTCGTGCGATCAAAATCAGCTAGAAAAACAGCAATGAGGAGTTACGGCTGCCCAAACCCAGGCAACGTCTACGCTAATCCCCGGTACCAACAATGCCCGAAAAACATGAATCTTGCAACCTAGGCATAACATGGCGCTACGAGCGCGACAGCACATTCAGACACGGCAATGGACACGTGCACACAGCATATGCAGCGACAATGACTGCTAGCGCACGACTGTCGATGGAGCTGAGCACGTTGGAGGGAGGAGGCTCCAGCAAACTGTGTGTAGGCCTCAGTGTGCGTCGGCTCCACTGGACGACACTCCAGCAGCGTCGCATCTTACCGTCAGTCATCTGCACGCCGATGTACACAAGGTGGGAGGACACAACAGAGTACAAATGAGAGATGCGTGAAAAAACCAACACAACTAAGGTGCAACTCTAGTGCAATGAGGGTGCAACCAGGGTGAAACTAGGCTTCCAGCAACTTATGCAAAATGGAGGAGAAACTAGGGTACGGCTAGGTACAACTAGGGCGCGAGGGCATAAATGAAGCACAAGGGCTCATGTAGGGCATAACCAAGGTACAACTAGGTAGTAATGAGCACATGGCTAGGGTGCAACTAGGGAGCAAGTGCTAAAAACATGTCTCCATCAAACCTATATCCTTTGGATAAGCGAAGATCCAAAGGCCATTGCATGTACCTCTGCAATGGGTCTCCAATTGCTAGTGGTGAGTTTGAGACGAGCCGCTTATGCCACTGTGATCATGTCACCACATTGCATATGGCTAGAATACAAGATGCTTGTGCATATTGGAGGAGTTTCAATACCTTGGATATCAACCCAGAAGGCAATCATTTTGTTTTGTTTGCCTTTGGTTTTGCGGTCATGGCCCCATATCTTTGCTCTGTGATATCTTTGTCGCTCATTTTCACCATTCGTTTAGTTGTCCCTTGTCTCTCTACTGAATCCAATCTTTTAATCATCACTCAAACAAAAATAGAGTACTCTCTACATACTCTCATGTGCTCGTGTGTATGTTGTGATCCCTATCTTTTGCTTCCATACCCGCGTTTCCGCTTTTGTGGCGTTGTTCCCTTACTTCTACTTGTTTTGCCTAGTCTCGGATTAGTGCGCCTTAATTTTCTGGCAAGTGAAGGGAGCAACATGCAAAATCTTCTAGGGTCGCTCAACTCCACTAGATTGTAAGCTACTTCAGTGCCTCCTCCTTTGTGCCCTTTTATTTCTGCCGGTGTCATCTTCCTACATCAGTGCCTTCTCGCGTCACCACCTCAGCCTCAACATTTTCTGGCAAACATCACAAGACTTCCAAGCTGGATGCCCTTGGTAGATCCCAACGCCTTCCGGCCTCAGCGCTTTGATTCACCAACTCCAAGTTTCTATGGCAAGGTCTTCATGCAACCTCTTAGAGCTTTCCATTTGATTTTTCACACTCGAACCATGTCAAGCAGTTTACCCTACTAAATCTTTCGTATAGATCTCATGCTCATCATGTAACTCGATGTGTCTGGTATCCCTACATCCACCTTCAAGTCATCTCCACCTCCTCTCAGCATGTTGCTATCCTATATGAAAAATTTTCCTTCACACGGGCCTCTACCTCCATCCTCTTGCAGCTATCATGTCCAGCATCAACTCGCTCCATTTGGTACATCATCAACATCTGTAAGTTAGTGGCCCGGCCGCCTCAGCACGTGAGAAACTTCTGCCTAGGTATCAACCCCGTATCTACGCCTCCTTTGCCATCAGCAAGCTCACAGCAGATGAGGTTCGGCCACTGCATCCACTTCAACAACTTTGCATTGAGTCAAAAATCCAATCACCTGTTGTATCCCTTCGTGAACTGGATGGCGCCATTCTTCCTGTTCAGCACCATCAAGCAACAGCTTTGCAACTTGTGGTTTTTTCCCTACACCCACGCTGCCGTTCAATAAGTCCTTTGTGCTTGAAACAAAGAAAGTACATTCTTTTCTCCCTCTACAAGTACTTTCAGAATGGAAATTTGTATCCAGCAAGATTAGAGTGGTAGTGCATTTACTGAACGTTGCATCGTGGAAGCTCCCTTCAAAGCAGTAAGCATGCGCAACACCCCTACAGTTCCCCTAGCATCTCAGTAGCACTTCACCTCCAAATCATGATTTGGTCCTGCGTCCACAAAATTCATTACTAGCAGTTGTAGCTCTTGAGTTGTGTTGGCTGCTGTCTTCCCCTTGCTACACATGACTCTCTATCCTTACGACAACAGTAGTGTTATAGCTATCTCTTGCCAGGACCTCGATCCTGTACTCACGGTGACTAGTGCCAGCATTTCCAACTTCCTCCTAGGTCCTAGTCAAATGCCTCAACCAATCAGGAACAAAAACACTTTAGCAATGTTTATGCATGGACTTTGGCCCTTCTCCAACATTATTCAACAAGAGCAGAAGCTCTTGCAACATATCGGCTCTATGAATCCTCATGTAGCTCTCAATTTACTCTAGTTAGGACAACATCAACTCAAAAATTCAACAGCGATAGTGGAACCTTCAAAATCACCTGCAATATCTCATCATTGCCCATATTGGAACCAAATCTCTCAAAACGTTCTGACAGAAGTCCTCTCCTCGCCGCACATGTTTTTGAGCAGCATCGCATTTCACCTCTCTCAAACAAGACATCCACCAAGCCATCAGCAGAAATTTTCATCAAGAAAATGCTCGTGGCATGTCCTTCTCTGAACAAATTTCAGCCCCAACATGGCTGAACAAAATGAATGTATGGACATTCTTGAACTAGACTTGGTTTCCCAAGTTTTGATACGTGGAATGATGCAATCTGGAAGAAACTCCGTCACACATTCATTAGAGAGTACCACATTTCCCTCTTTCTGTCGAGTGCCTACAACATCAGCACACGTTCGATTCCGTCAAGCACAAAAACTTTCCTAGACATAAGAAAATGCCTCAAGAGAGTCGATCACACCGGTTACTACAGAGTTGCACAAGAAGTCAAACTGGTTGCAACCATGCAGTACATTCTCATTGGATCAGCATAGAACCCTAGTCAGCTCCACTAGATTACACTAACAATCCCTCAAGTGTCGCACTCTCTTTGAAGACATCAATGACCCAAGACATCCCCCATCATGCACACTGGAAATCAAGTCCATCTTGCCAAATTCAAGAGGGTTATTCTCCAGAAAATGAGGCGAGATCAGGTCTCGACTTGAACCACTTTGGCGACAGGTCACCAATTCTTACAGTTGATTCTGAGTAGAGTATCCCTGAATGAATTGAACGTGTCACTACAGTGTGGCGTTAAGAAACAAGTAATGTGTCTATTATGTAAGATTAAGTAGATGATGTTCACTCCATCTCAGTTCAACATAAACTAGTCATTGAATTATGTTCACCTTTGGTTCTACCACCTTCCTGCCATGTCTCTGTTGTAATCATTTTCTTCATAATTGTCTACAATCGCTCCATTACTACTCCTTGCTGACCTTACTCCACTTTTTCACTCATGAATCCAACTCTTGACTACACTCAGCATTTTTTCTGCATACCCTTGTCTTCTTTGCACTAATCGGTGCATTGAATCGACATGCTCCGATTTCACATTTATCTTTGTGTCTACGTTTTGAATTTCCAATTTTGTCAACTTGATACTCCTATTGGCTTTTTTCTTGCTTTTGTCCAATAATGGGTGAGTGGCCCTCCAACTGGGGTGCAAGTAGAGAGTAACTTAAGCATAACAAGGTTACAACCGGGACACAACCAGGGTAAAACTGAGGAGGAACTAAGGCAAATCTGGGATGCAGCTACAATGTAGCAAGGCCTGAACTTAGGCCCAACAAGACTGCAACTAGGGCGCAACCAGAGTGAAACTAGGACGTGACTAGGATTCAACATGACATGTTAGAGGTACAATCAGGGGAAGATTAGGACACCAGTACAAATACTACAGAGTTTCAATACGATGCAACTAGGACCTAGAATACAAGTAGAGAAAAATAAAGGTACTTGAAGACCGCAACTTGGGCGTAACTAGAGCACAACACGGGCACAACAAGGGCGTAATGGTGGAACTAGGGCACGACTAGGGTACGGTCAAGGTGCAACTAGGGTGCCACTAGGATGCCACTAGGCTGCAACCAAGAGTTGTTGCATCACAAGTAGGGAGAAATTAGGGCATATATCAGATGCAACTTAAGTACAAATGAAGCGCAACCAGTGTGAAACAAGGGCCAAACTAGTGCATAAGTAGGGTGAAACCAAAGTTCAACCAGGGCTTGACTAGTGGCACAACGTGGCTATTGTGCACAATGACCTTCCAAAGTAGGCAGATGTCACTGACCATGACCAGAACATTACACCATGTGTGGTCAGGTTTCATTAGCGATAGCATGAGTGGCACATGGTCAGAGTGGGAAATCATAGTATAAGCATAATACAATGAAGAGAAAGGAAGCAAACATTCAATGAATAGTGGCAGGGCATGACTTTCGTGCACAGTGACAGGACAAAGTTGGCATTTGTCTATAATGTTACACAATGTGTTGTGAACATTGATCACTTACTTCACGAGCCCAAAAATCGCAATTAGGGCAAAAATACGGCCCAACAAGGGTGTGACTAAGCCACAACTTGGACGAGATTAGGGTGCGACATGGGCACAACGAGTGTACAATTATCGCGTGAGCGGGGTACAACTCGATCATAACTAGGGCGTATTGAGGGCATAACTAGGTTGTAAGTAGGATGCAATGCATGCGTAACTAAACAAGGACTACCATGCATGTAGGATGAGATCAGTTCACAACAAAGGTGTATTGTGAAGATGAAGTTTCTATCCTTTGCTTTCCAAGGGGAATGTAGGACACAATACAGACGCAGCTATGAATCCACTAGACACATCCAGGATGCATCTAGGATACAACTACGGCACAACTAGGGTACAACAAAGGCACAACTAGGACAAGACTAGGGTACAACTAGTGTACAAGTAGGAGGCAAGTAGCTCACAAGTCGGGGACAAGTGGGGTACAACAAGGCAGCAGCTATGGAGCAACTTAGATTAAACTAGGACGCAAATAGGACGCAAGTAGGGCACAACTAGGGTACAACAAAGGCACAACAAGGTTGAAACTAGATCATAGCCTAGGTACAACTAGGATGCGACTAGGACACAACAAGGTGCATTTAGGACGTAAGTAGAGAGAAGCAAGGGCACGAGTACGGTACAACATGGGCACAACTAGGCCGCAGCGAGTGCAAAACAAAGGTGCAAAGATTTTGTAATGAGGGTGTAACTAGGGTGTATCTAGGGTAATTAAGGCCCAACTCTGGTGCAACTAGGATGCACCTAAGGGCGCAACAAGAGAACAAGTAGTGGGTAACTTGGGTAAAACAATGGTGCAATCAGGGTACAACAAGGGTGCAAGTAGGGCACAATGAGGGATGAATTGCGGTACAACAAGGGCACAATAATACAAGTTTCAAGACATAACTAAAACTACAATTGGGCTTGACTAGGGCATAACTTGGACGCAACTTGAGCACAAATAGGGAGAAACTATGATGCAATGGGGCCGCAACGAGGATGTACCGAGGGTGTAAGTAGGATACAACTAGGATACACCAAGGGAACGAGCATGAAACAACTAGCGCGTAGCTTGCAAAAAAGGAGGAAGTAATTAGGAAGAAACTAGGGTTCAACCAGGGTGTAACACAATTCTACGTGTGGTGTAACCAAGGAGAAACTAAGGTGTAATTTAAGCGCAACTAGGGCACAACCTCGTTGGAACAAGAGTGCAACTACGGTGCATGAAGGAAACAAAAAGGGCACAACTAGGAAGCTGCTAGTGAGCAAATAAAGCATAACAAGGACACAATTAGGTCTTAGCTGTGGAAAAACTAGGACATAATGATATTACAACTAGGGCTTAACTTGGACACAACTAGAACACAAAACAAGGAGTAACGAGGACACAACTGTGGTGCAACTAGGGTACAACTAGAACGCAACTAGGTCACAGCGAAGGTGCAATTAGGGTGCAACTCTGGCACATCTATGGTGTAGCTAGGGCATAACTAGAGTGCAAAAAAGGTGGGACAAATGCACAAGTAAGGTGCAACTAGACTATAACTAGAGCATAAATGAATAAGAGGACACAACTAGAGTTAGACACAACTAGGAAGTAAATCTGGCGGGCGGAAGAAGGCGCAACTAGGGTACAACTAGTATGCAACAGGGACACAACTTAGGTATAACTAGGGTGCAATTGAGGGCGCAACAAGGGTAAAACTATCATGCAACAAGTAAAGGTGCACACAGGTTCTTGGAATCGCGATCAAAGAACCGCGGTTCCACGATCCCTCGTTGTACTAGCGATTCCAATTCCGTGGGCCAGGAATCGCATCGGAATCGTGACAACTTTCCTCGAGGGGGGGGGGGGAGGGGGGGCTCCCTCTCCCGGAGAAACGGACCCCCCTCCCCCCCCCCGCGCGACCCTTCCCAGGTATCGCAAATCTGTAGAATCGCGATGTCCTCTCTTACAGCACTGGGTACCTTGTACACTTGCAATACTTTGTCTGGGATGCCTGGACCACACTTGACAATTCACAGGGGTCCGGTTCGACTTTGCATATACCCAAGTTTGGAACTCTTCTTTCATGTAGCCCAGTCACCACTCTAGTGACAGAGTGTATAGCACTCATTGGTTGGCATGGTTCATGCCATCACATTGCTGCCATTCATGTGTGGATCCTTGAAAATGTATCTTTGCCACCTGGATGCTGCATGCATTCTCGCAATCATGTCCAAGTGCCAGTGTTTCATTTCCGACCACCGATTTCAGTGCTGTCAAAGGTGACTTTTAAATTTCACGGTTTGAACTCAGTTTTTGAGTTCAAACCCTGAGGTTTCGGATTATATGTCATTTATCGTTGACAGCCACCCGTGAGCGGCGGGTTGCTTGTCAGCGAACCGCCGACAGCGATGACGTTCCGTCGGCGTTGGATGGATCGAACGCATAATGTGCTCGATCCGTTCAACCCCCCCCCCCACTCGTTTGGCAGTAATGCGTTACTGAATGACGGCCGGAGGGATGGAGAGGAGGGGGGGTGTCCGCGGCTTACCGAGGGGGTTACTCCTCGACAGGCGACACTTTCGCGGACCCGACTGACACGACGAACCACATCGTCTTGGTGACACGCACCAGGCCGACAGCGAGCTCGACGCAGCAAGCCTACAATGGGTCAACCGCACCACGCATCGCCTCCAGAGGTGCTAGTTGTCGCGATTTTACACTTAGGCAAAATCGCCGGTTGGCCGAAGTAGGCCAGCCACCACCATGACCCAGGACGCAGATGACGACCCGCCACCACCACCACAGGATGACGAATCCTCTTCGTCATCCGGGGAAGAAGAAGTCAATGTCAAGCGCAAGAAGAAGCCCTCTGTCGTGTGGAAATATTTCAAAGTAATCAAGGGGGCGGTGGAGTGGAAGGAAAAATGCCTCCTGTGCAACAAACGGCCAGAGGGCTACTCCTTCAAAGATGGCAACACCTCCAACATGTGGAAACACCTGTGCAACAGTCACAAGCAGCAGTACAAGGAGGCAAAGGAACAAGACGCGCGGAACCAGTTGAGTGCCACCACGGCAAACACAGTTATCGTCGCAATTGAGGCTGTGATGGAGGCCGCAGGTCCAGAGAACAGCATGATTGCGCGAGGCGTGACTGGGGTTGGCGCGGTTCTCTTTGAGGCACTGTCGCGGGCACGGAAGGACTGGGGGCTGTGGGATTGGGTTTTTTTCCTCACCGTAGACAACAAGAGCACCAACGACTCGTTGATCGACAACTACATCGTCCCTCAGCAAGTGGCCTTTGCCAAGGCCGGCCACATCTGCTGCCAAGGCCATGTGATGAACTTGGCCATGCAGGACCTCATCAAACTGCCGCATGTCGCTGAGATTGTGTCGAAGTGTCGCGCAGTCACGGTCTTTGCCAAGTGCAGCACACAACGTGAGTAGTCGCTCATTTCACAGGTGACTGCTGCTGGGCTGAAGTATGAGTCTCTCCACCTGGACACGGAGACCAGGTGGAACTCAACTCTTGACATGTGTGCGCGGGTGTTCAGGCTGCGGGATGTGCTTGAGGGGTGGCTAAAGGGATATGGACAGGACGGTGTAGTGCTCCTCCCCACGTTCGAGGAGTGGGAGCTTGTTGCATTGGTCATTGTCATTCTGAAGCCGTTCAAGTCCTACACGGACACAATCAGCGGGAGAAAGTACCCCACGCTGTCTCTGGTCATCCCCTTCTACGACAGCATGCTGGACAAGCTAGCAAAGTGGCTGGTCAAGTCAACGGCAGCCGAGCGGAAGAGCAAGCAGCGCGGCAAGGCAGGAAAGCTCAACAACAAGGAGCTTATACTTGTCGGCATGAAGGGCGGCTTCACGGACTCTCCAAGAAATTGGAGAAGTACGCTCGGCTCTGCACTGATCGCCATCTTGTGGCAACGGCACTGGACTCGCGGTTTAGCCTGCAGCACTACCCAATCACGGACAAGCTCATGGGGGTTCTGACGCCCGCCGATCTGGAGGTGCGCGTGACAGAGTTGTTGCGGCCTTATCACGAGAAGGTGGAGGCTGAGCGTGAGGCTGCTGATACAGCAACATTAAGTCAGGGCAACACCACCACCACCAGCACCAGTGGTGTAGTGGTGAGTCACTTTTGCTGCTCATTTCCGTTGCCTAACAGTGTTTCCTGCTGTTAACTTGTCTGTGTGTATGTTTAACCCGGGTTCCCAATTTTAATTTTTTTTTCTTTGCATTGCATGTGTTCATTCTTTAGGTCAACTCACAACAAGGCTCAAGTGGAGCTGCCGCCGGTGCTGGACCATCCTCCCAAGTGCTACCCATGACTGTCCAATATTGTTTTTTTTTTTCACAATGCAGCAGTTCATGTTCAGCTATGGTTAAATGCACTTTTTTGCATTATAGTGTTTGCAGGTTTTGTAATGTTTTACTTAGACCTTTTTTTCACTCCATTCCGTAGCTTCGGTTACAGAGCTGTGCAATTTCTATTGTATGACTTTTGCATGTTGCTTTTCAGGACTGGATCTTGCTTCAGCATGTAACAAATTGCACCTGCATGCATGTTTGACACACATGCATGTGGTTGCATGCTGCAGGCTGGGACAAGTTGCAGGTTGAGGCCCTGCCCTCCGACAGAAGACAATGAGCTCGTGGAAGCTGCACTTGCAGACCCGTACGGCGACATGTTCATTGTGCCACGACCGGCTGAAGTGGAAGCGGAGGAGGTGGGCACGCTGGAGGCGGAGGTCTCAAAGTGGGCTGCCCTCGAGAACAAGGAGCAGAAGACCAAGGTGCTGAAGTACAACAAGAAGGTGGCGAAGGCGTTCCCAACGTTCCACCTCGCAGCCATGGACCACTTCGGTGTGCCTGCCACGTCGACACCATCGGAGCGGCTCTTCTCCTTGGGACGCCACATCGTCACTGACTTTCGGCAGTCGTTGGCGCACCTCACCGTTGAAAACCTCCTCACCATGAAGAGCTGGATCAATGAGCCAAACTTCCGCCGCTTTCCGGTCAGCCCGCATGGCGTCGTGGCATAGGAGCTTATCGCCGAGGAGAAGAGGATGAACAATCTCCGCAAGAAGGCGGAGTTGGAGCAGTTGGAGGGTGAAGCAGCAGAGATGTTGGAAGGTTTGGAGATTTTTAAGTTGAATGAAGACGAGGAGATGGAGGATGCAACGAGGAACGACGTGGAGGATGAGAAGGAGGATTAGAGTAGTAAAATAGGTTTCAACTTCAGTCCATTGCAAAGCTTCTGTTGTTCCATTGATTGCAATGATATTTGACATCTCCTGTGTTTGTTGCTCTCAATTTCTCTCTGAATGTTGATGCAATGTAATGCAATGAATTGCATGTCTGTTTACAGTGTTCAAATTTTCATTCAAAACATGTAGACGATCCACGCATCGTGTCATGTGAAGTCTGGTTGAATGAGAACAAATAATATACACAGGTTTTGTCTGCTGTGAAACATGACAGTAGCATTATCTTAGAATTGTACCAGTGCAAATAATCAGAGATTTGTGCAACTACACAGGAGCATTTGATAGTACAATAAGTGTACAGGTGCAGAAAACCTGACTGTCGTTTCATTGCAACGTGACACATATGATGTCATATGTCAGAAACTTGGGTACCGTTTATGGTATGATAGATGCAATCACTGTCCCATGACAATCTGGTGGAATCGTTAAGGATTGCGATGCTCTAAGGAATCGCGATACTTGGCTTGGGTATCGCGATTCCGATTCTGCCCCGTGGCCCCACCTCGCGATCCCGATTCTGCCCAGAGAATCGCGATTCAGCATCGGTGTGCACCCTTAGCAACAAGGGCACAACTATTACGCAATGAGGATGCAACCAGGGTACATATAGGGCACAACTTGGATAAGATCCGGGCATAAAAAGGGTACACCTCGGCTGGAATTAGGAAACAACAAGGGTGGTGTTAGGACTAGCTGGAAACTATGCAGCATGTTGGGGCAGCAGCGTTGTTGATGCAGCGTGCGGGCTTCCACGCTCGTTGCTTAAGTCAGCTGCCCCCTCAGTCTGCTGCTCTAGAGTCTAAGTCTGGAGGCTCTGGGTTTTGTTACTCAGAAATGCGCGCGCCAGAGTTAGCGCCAGAAAGCTGCTGAAAACTGACAATGACTGAATAGGAATGAAGAATGAACAGCAGTGGGGGACCCCTCCAAGTTCTAGCCCCCCCCCCAGCTCTGTAGAGCTTGTTACTCAGTCCATCAGCCAATCAGAAAATAGCTCAGTTCAGGCTGGCAGGTTTTCTCGGTGAGGCCTGCCAGGCAGCCGACAGCCCAAAACCCGGGCGTCGTCCGTTTTGCCTGAAAACTGGACCATACCATAATACCGACGCTGCAAACGCAGCCGTGCGGTCAGAATCTGCTAGAAAAATAGTAGCGAGGAGTTATGGCAGCCTAAACCCAGATAGTGCCCANGCAGTGCGACCGCCGAGGAGGCCTGCCGATGGAGCTGAACACGTCGCCAGAGAGAGGAGGCTCCAGCGAACAGCGAGACGACCTCAGCGTGCATCGGCTCCACCGGACGACACTCCACCGGCGTCGAGTCTTGCCGTCAGTCATCTGCACGCCGATGTACACAAGCCGGGAGGACACAATAGAGCACAATGAGCGCAAACAACCAACAGGACTCGTATAAGGTGTAACTAGGGAAAAAGCAAAATGCAACTTGGGCTACACTACGAATCAAAAGCAGCACAATTAAAGCACAACTGGGGCTTAATCAGGGAAAAAACAATCCTCAGCAAGGATGCACCTATGGCGGAATCAAAGAGCAATAAGGGTACAACTAGAGTACAACTAGGATGTAATTGAGGGTTAACTAGGTTACAATTAAAGCTCAATTAGGGTGTAATGGGATGTGTCGAAGAAACATATAGGTGCAACTAGGCGTTAACGAGGGTGAATCTAGGTAGCATATTTGGCAAAGCTAGGATGCATGTCAGGTGCATGTGGGAATCAGGTAGGGCGTAATTAAGGAGCAAAATGCGATAACTAGGGCAAACACGGGGAGTAATTAGTGTGCGATGAACATGCAACTAGGGTGGAACTAGGGCTCAACTAGGCGTAAGTTAGGTGCAAAAGGGCCCAAGCATGGCGTAACTAGGATACAAATAGGGCATAACTAGGGCACGAATAGCGTTAGAATAGGGTGCGACAATGTTGTAACTAGGGTGCAACTCGAGCACAACTAGAAAGCACCTCCAGCCTGATAAGGAAAACGAGGGCATAACGTAAAACTAGGGAGGGCAAATCTCTGGTGCAAACAGGATGCATCGAGAGAGGACCTTGTAGGCACAACAAGGGCACAACAAGGGGACAACTAAAGCATAACTAGGGTACAACCAAAATGTTACAGGGTACAACTAGATTGTAAGTAGGGTGCAAATTGGGACCTAATAGGGTGCAAATAGGAGAGAAGAAAGGTGCAACTAAAACTAGGGAGAAATTAGGTTACACCGATGGTGCAACAAGGGTGCAATTAGAGTAAAACTAGGGTGCAACTAGGTCACAACAAGCACGCAAATAGGGGGTAAGATTGGTGCACCCAGAGCACAACCAATGTTAATGTAGGGGTTAAAATCAATGCTTGTGTGATGTATCAAGGGCATAACAAGGGTACACGTACATCGTAACTAGAGCTCAATTAGGACTCAACTAGAGCGTAACTAGGGGGCTGTTTGAATACAACTAAGGTGCAACTAGGGTGCAACTAGGGTGAAAAATTGTTGCAACTTGGATCCAATGTGAATTCAACGAGGACGCAACTTAGGTGCAACTAGGGCACAACTTCAAAGTACGTATGACACAACTGGGGTACACATGGGATGTAGAAAGGGCGCAACTAGGGCCGAACTCAATCGTAACGGGGGGGAAATGGGGTGAAAATAGGAAGCAACCATGACGCAGGTAGGGCACAACTGAAGTGCAACGAGGGCACTAGTTCGGATCAGATAAAGTGTAACGATTGCACAACTAGCGCACAATGAGGGCACAACAAATGCATTATTAGGGGAAATTAAGCGCATGAAAAGGATTTATGTGGGTCTCAATTTGGGGGAACTTAATAAACAATGATGGCGCAAGAAGGGGGCAAGTAGGGCATAGCTAGGAAGTAAGTAGGGCACAATCATCACATATTTTGGGTGTACTCGGGACATTAAAAAGACTGGACAGAGATTGTACCGAGAATTTTGTTCCAGATTTTTTAGAAATATTAATCATTGAAACTAAAAAAATCAGATTAAGCTAATGTTTTGCCCAAAAATGTGGAAGCTGATTGTCAGGGCAAGTGGGTCATTTCTTATAAGAGGATTTTTTTCCCATTCCACGAACATAAAAGATTTTCTTAAATTAAATAAGTTATATGAGATAGAATTATTACTGTGTTTTTTACGTGAAAACCAAGTCCATGCCAGTATTCTCGGTAGGATGAAAAGAAAGGAAAAAACTTCACTAAATGTTTTTCAATAAAATAAAATAATATATTTTATGAAATTATATATTCAGGGATTTTGGGAATTTTACATTCATGGATTGGCCTGCCCTTGACAGCCTCTGGAGCTGGGTGTGGTGTACAGGTAGTTTTGAGAGTGAGCTTGCTTTCACCCCACAGCACAGGAGGTAAAAACACGAAGCACTTCTTTCGAACAATTTTTTGTTCTGTCCGCAACACAGGTTAGCTCCCACGGTTGCCTTTTGTCGTCTCTAGCTGACGTACGTCGAATATCGCCACAAGAAGCGAGGCGGAAATTGAAAGCAGACGTGCTTCTCCGTGTGAGCACGTCATTGATCACCGTTGGTGCATTCGCACGGTTGGTGCCACTCGTTGCGGATGTGGCATGCCGCTGAACTATCTGCGCTCAAGATCTCCCTATCCGTTTGCAT
>SZWC01002112.1:102899-138483 GCA_023375785.1 Penium margaritaceum | reverse complement strand
CCTGTTCCCCTGCATTTCTCTGACTAGCTAGGCTTGGGGCATCAAGTTGGACAGAGGTACAAGAAATGTGCAAATGACAATGACAGATGAAGACACGATGGCACTATCTGCTGGAGCTCGTTCGTAGCTGTGGTGGCCATTCTCACTTGCCAGGGAGAGCTGGCGCATCTGCACGGTCCTGCACCTTCAGCTCAGGACCCCCTTCCTCCGCCCGCGGCTGCCATTCCATCCACGATTGCGTGGCTGCAGGGTCACTGCCCTTCATGTGGCCACCACTTCATCGGCCCGCGTCAGGAGATGCTGTCGTGCCGCCAGTGCAAAGGCGTCGTGTGGACGCCCAAGGAATCGCACAGGAGACCCACCACTGCTGCCTCTACCCACGCACACGGCAGCAGCGGCAGCAGCAGCAGCACCAGCACTGGGACCAGTTCTAGCCGCAATCACCGAAGAAGAAGCGGGAGCAGAAGCAGGGGCGAGAAGAAGAACGTGCAGGGGTCTGCACCTGATTGCTTGGATGAGAATTCGGAAGAGAGCGGCGATGTAGAGGGGCCCGTCATCATTGATGTGGAGCCAGCATCATGACACTGTGGCTGTGGCTATGGTTTTCTTTCTGCAGGGCACTTGTCCCCGTCGTCATGTGCCTCTGCATTTTTCTGTTGTGCAGGAGTGCGCGCGCGCTGTGGGCTGTGGTGTGAGCTGTGGTGTGCCGCGTCCGTTAGCCCACAGCCGTGCTCCCTAGTGTTTTGGTACAGTGTGCAGTGTGCAGGGAGCTGTTTCGAGCAGCGATGTTCTGCGCCTCACGATGTTACACGTGTTGCTGTGATGTGCTTCGCATGGCTCCCTTGTTTTGGTATGTGTTGTGTGGCCTCTGTCGCCCGTCTGTGTGAGGTTGCTGTCGCTATCTGTGGTGGACAGACTCTTCGCGTAGGCTCAAGGAGTTTCTCAGTGTGCATAGACGAGCATAGCTGCCTTGTAAGGGATTCTTGGCGGTGCTAGAAGGCCGGGTCTCCCAGCAGGAGGAATGAGGGGGGCCATGTGAAGAGGCCAAGGAAATGCGATTTCCATGGCTCATGTCCATGGAGGGTGGATGCAAGGTCTGCCTCTCATCCACCTAGGTGTGTCATGTGCATGAGATCCGCATCCCCCCAACAAGATAACCNCTGCTGCCTCTACCCACGCACACGGCAGCAGCGGCAGCAGCAGCAGCACCAGCACTGGGACCAGTTCTAGCCGCAATCACCGAAGAAGAAGCGGGAGCAGAAGCAGGGGCGAGAAGAAGAACGTGCAGGGGTCTGCACCTGATTGCTTGGATGAGAATTCGGAAGAGAGCGGCGATGTAGAGGGGCCCGTCATCATTGATGTGGAGCCAGCATCATGACAGTGTGGCTGTGGCTATGGTTTTCTTTCTGCAGGGCACTTGTCCCCGTCGTCATGTGCCTCTGCATTTTTCTGTTGTGCAGGAGTGCGCGCGCGCTGTGGGCTGTGGTGTGAGCTGTGGTGTGCCGTGTCCGTTAGCCCGCAGCCGTGCTCCCTAGTGTTTTGGTACAGTGTGCAGTGTGCAGGGAGCTGTGTCGAGCAGCGATGTTCTGCGCCTCACGATGTTACACGTGGCGCTGTGATGTGCTTCGCATGGCTCCCTTGTTTTGGTATGTGTTGTGTGGCCTCTGTCGCCCGTCTGTGTGAGGTTGCTGTCGCTATCTGTGGTGGACAGACTCTTCGTATAGGCTCAAGGAGTTTCTCAGTGTGCATAGACGAGCATAGCTGCCTTGTAAGGGATTCTTGGCGGTGCTAGAAGGCTGGGTCTCCCAGCAGGAGGAACGAGGGGGGCCATGTGAAGAGGCCAAGGAAATGCGATTTCCATGGCTCATGTCCATGGAGGGCGGATGCAAGGTCTGCCTCTCATCCACCTAGGTGTGTCATGTGCATGAGATCCGCATCCCCCCAACAAGATAACCCAATTAGTTTTTGGGGACTTGCCCCAGTTCAGAGCGGGGGGATGTTCACCAAGCTTGTCATCAGGTGTGATTCTTGCTGTCAAAAGGGAGCGACCAGCATCATGAACATGAGGAGACTAGAAGGGGATGAAAGAATCTACCATGTCCATGAAGGCTGAACATTTATTGCACATCATTTGGGTTCAAGGCAACATGAAATAGGAAACCACTTGCTTGTGGGTAGTTGCCGAGATGTGATAATTGTTGGTGCATCCTCAACTCCACAATGCGTCATACTTGATTATTGACTGTCAATATGTGATGCTGCCAAGAGACTCTACTCCCAACTTTACCAACGTGTCAAAACTGACACATAGTGTTCGGAACACAACAATGTCGTTTGAGATGGGGATTGCCTTGGACTGATAACTTGGAGAGATTGGAATGGACGCCTGGTCATCGGTAGTCCCCTCGCTTGTGACATTGTGCTATGGCCTTCGATAGTCCCCTCACATGTATCTTCGTCAATATTTGTGATTCCACCTGCCTCTTGTCGGTTTTTTCGTAGGTTTTTCATTTGTACTCTGTTGTGTCCTCTCGGCTTGTGTACATCGGCATGCAAACGGCTGATGGCGAGGAGCAATGCTGTTTGAGTGTCCTCTGGTGGAGCCGACACACATTGAGGCCTACACGCAGTTTGCTGGAGCCTCTTCCAGCTAGAAATGCTAGGAAGCAAGTTGGGGCAGTAGCGTTGTGAGAAAATGTGTGGAAGCTTCCTAGCGACATGGCCGCTGACTAGGCGTCAATGCCTGGTCAGACGGTTACGACAGTCACGAGTCGTGCACACAACGGCAAGGGTCTGGCTAGGAGACACAAGGCAAAGTGTCGGAATGCTTCAATAGCATTTGCAGAGAGAAATGACAAATGACAAGTCCATGGCATAAGTACTTGCCGCGGCGCACGGCGGGTGTCGCACGCGGCAGTGCAAGATCTGTTCTAAATCCGGCCCAAAACCACTGTTTTGGCCGTAACTCTGAGCAGACATGTCAGAATGCTATGTCATATGATCCTAGACGTGCAGGATCAAAAGCCGGACGCTACGACTGGTCAAATGCATGCATGCATGCATCCGGCATCAAGCGGTGGACACACAATGCAAAAACATGCAAATTGGGCTCGCGGCTAGTCCACCGATAAACGCCTATGTCATGCCGAAAAACTGCTGGAGGTCCCGGGTAGCGTCCGGAGCTCTGAAACGGTTGTCGGTCAGCTCCAAGATGGTAGTCCGCTACCGGATGACGCACCGGTGCCTCCAGGGTCCGCATCAGGGATCTGCACGAGTATGGACACGGCTGAGTGGTCACAGTTAACGGTACAGGTCGACAGGGACGTCACAAATCACATCACTCCCCCATGACCCGATGGTACGCATGTCCATACACGTGTAGCACTGAGACGAGTACAAAAACAAGTGCAACAAGTGTGACACAGGCACGGACACACCCCACACTCAACCACTCTTAGGCAAGGGGCGAAGTTCAACAAAACGAATGGCCACTAGGAAATTCCCGCGTGCTTGTGCCTTCGTCAAGAAGTCACCACGCTGCATGTCAGTGCCAACCCAAATGACGGAGATCACATGTCGCTTTACCAGATCACGCACGAAGTGGTGCTCAACCGGAATGTGCTTCGTGCGAGCATGAAACACACCAGAGTTCTCCGCAATGGCAAGAGCGCTCTGGTTGTCGCAGCGAAGCACGATAGCGGGTACTGACTGGCCAAGCTCATGGAACAGACGCTGCAGCCATACCGTCTCAATAGCCCCTGCACCCAGAGCAACGTACTCTGCCTTCGATGACCTACGTGCAATGCAGCCATGCTTCCCGCTGCGCCAGGACACAGCGGTCCCACTGAGCAGGAACACATAACCGGTGCGACTGCGTCCATCTGGGCTCCAGGCCCAGTCGCTGCCGGTGTAGCCGTCAAGGACCGCCGAACACTGCAGACGAAAGCAGAGTCTGAGGTACGGTGTGGAGACCACGTAGCGCACCACTCGCACAGCCGCGTGAAGGGCTCTAGCGCGTGGAGCCTGCGAAAACTGGGCAAGGAGGTTGACGGCAAATGCGATGTCAGGACGTGTAGTAATGGCCAGGTACATCAGAGATCTGATGAGACGGAGGTACAGGGTCACATCCACTGTCTCGCCCAACTGTGTGGGATCCTCCACCTTTAGGGCGTCCTGCCCGTCAGGTGTGAGAGGTGTGGAGGCCGTGGGCACTGCGCCGAGGAGGTCGCTAAAGCGCTCCCCCACAACCCGTGCGTATCGGGCCTGATGCAGTAGTAGAGTACGACGTCTGTGGTCTTGCACGATCTCCATGCCAAGAAACACCGCTGTCGGACCAAGGTCCTTCATCCTGTAGGCAGTCTGGAGGACAACCTTGGCCTCCTTCACGGCCTCCAGTGAAGGAGACGTGATCAGAAGGTCATCGACATAGACCAGGATGGCCGTGAATCGCTCAGGCGTCTGTCGGATGAAGAGAGAGGGATCTACCTCACTCTGTACATATCCTGCACGAGTGAGGGTCCCAGTGATCTCCTCGTTCCAACACCAAGTATACTGCTTGAGGCCGTACAAGGACTTGCGTAAGCGCCAGATCTTGTCACCGTCCTCAAAGCCGGGTGGCTGAGCCACGCAGACCTCCTCATCCAGAGAGCCATGGAGGAACACATTGTTCACATCCATCTGGTGTAGTTCCCCGTCATGCTGAGCCACTATACCGAACAGATCTCGAGCTGAGGTCATGCGGCCGACAGGGGCGAAGGTGTCGGTGCAATCGATGCCCTCAATTTGAGAGTACCCCTTGACAACCAAGCGAGCCTTGTGGCGTTCCAGTGAGCCACCTGGCTTCACTTTCTTGCAAAAGACCCACTTCACCTGAATAACCTTCCTCCCAGGTGGAAGGTCAACTAGCTCGTAACCTCTGTGCTCTCGGATGGCGCGGAGCTCATCCTCATAGGCAACACGCCACCTATCAACATCCTGTGATGAGAGAGCTTCCCTCAGTGTGCCCGGGTCAGGCGCCAAAGAGGGGGAGCTCTACGTGGCAAGAGCGCAAGCCTTGGTGCTAGGTCTGACTACGACAAGTTCGGCTGCTGCATCACACGCAATGTGGAACTCGCAAGTGACGAGATCGTGCCCTATGGGACACGCTGGGTGTACCTCTGTGTGCTCAGTGCGGAAACTCAGGCCTAGGGCCTTTGTGCCGGGATCACCACTCGCGATACTGCGAGTGGAGCGCCTGGGTGTAGGACCAGGCACTCGCTGCGCTCTGGAGTCTAACGGTCGAAGGCGACCGCCAGGCTCACGGGAGTGACCTGGGCTCGAGGGGCGCACCTCAGGCTCAGAAACAGGCATAAGCGTAGCTGGGGAGGACTGAGGCAAGAGAGCTGGTGGTGCTGTACGAGGAGATACGGGTGTGGGAGACACGTGACTCGGGGTGACTGCAGGAGCAGGTGAGGCAGGGCTATGCACAGAGGCAGGAGTGCAGGCGGACACAGGTACGGACACAGGAGTACGCACTGGTGTAGGATCATGGGTACGTGAGGGATGCGAAGGAACGGGGGTAGAAGCCGGCGGTGCTGGAGAGGTCTCTAGGCCGACAACGATGATCGTTGGGTCATCAAGAGCTGGAGCCCGCGAAGTGGAGGGAGCTCGAACGGACACATCAGCCTGGCGAGGGGTGCTCGCAGGCACACACTCCCCCATCCGGCGAGAGACCTCACACGTAGGAATGTGGGTGACAGACAGCGACGTAATCGATGTCAGATCATGGTAGGTGAGGGAATCAAAGAAGAGCGCGTCGCAGGACTCAACCATGCGACCACGAGCAGGGTCCCAAAAGCACCAGGCCTTCGACCGTGGGGAGATGCCGACGAAGGCACACAAGCAACCCCGCGGTGAGACCTTGGACCCCTGCTGGTCCTTGGTGTACCACACAGAAGCCGAGGATCCCCAGACGCGAGCGAAGCGTAGGTCAGCACGGTGACCAAACCAAAGCTCATACTGTGTAACGTGGTCCGGACGGGGACCGTGCGGGAGGCAGTTCCAGACCCAAGTCATGTAGGCAAAGCCCTCAAAAGCGAAGGACTCCGGGAGACCGCACTTAGATGGCATAGCGCGAACTGCATCCTCCATGGTGCGGTTCCAAAGCTCAGAAACACCAATCTGCTGAGGAGTAGCAGGAGCGGAGACCTGGTGAAAAATCCCGTGCTCAGCGAAAAAGCTATCCATCTCGCCTAGAAACTCGCCACCACAATCTGAGCGGAAGGTGTGCAGAGTGTGGTGGGACTAACGCTCAGCCATCACTAGCTAGAGGCGAACCGCAAGAGCGGCGTCACTCTTCTGGCGCAGGCTGTAGACCCACCGCACCCGGGTGAAATCATCAGTCAGGGTCAGGACGTATCAACCCCGATCGGACAAACACTCGACAGGAAGAGGACCAAGAAGGTCTGAATGGACTAACTCGAGAGGGCGAAGGGTGCGAGAGCGGGAGACAGGATAAGTGTAGCGATGCATATTACCCTGGGCACAGAAGAGGCAGTCGGTCTTGGGCGGCTTCTCGAAAGAAGCCGCATCAAGACGGAGAGCAGGCTGTGTCCGAATGAGCTTTGACACAGTGTCGGAGTCCACATGACACAGACGGCGATGAAGCAATCGCTGGTGATCAAGAGACAGGACACCAGTGACAAAAACACAAGCTGAAGGGGAGGAAGAGCAAGGAGCGGAAGTCCGGGAGACACAATACAGATCATCCATAACAGAGGCACGGAGAACAATGCTGTGAGCGTTAATAGCAGTCAGAGTCGCGGAGTCGGCAGCGTGCTCCACAGAGAGGCCCACAGATAGAAAGCAAACTCAGCTCAAGGTCAGGCACAAACAGCACCTCGGAAAGATACAAGGGGCCAGAAGGACCATCAAAACATACGACCCCAACACCCTAGACTGGCAAGGACTGACCAGAGCCTGTGCGGACGGAACGGACAAACGCAACAGGGCTGAGAATAACGAAGTCACTACGACGACACGTCATGTGATGAGTGGCACCTGAATCGATGATCCAAGTGCCACTAGAATCACTACTGGAGGACATCACTATACAACGGGCAATGGAACACTCGGCCTCGGACGGACGCTGGGCAGCAGGAAGGGAGGAACGACGAAGGGAACAATGGTGAGACTCATGAATCCAATTTGTACAGTCAGGCCCATCATCATCACATGCCGACTGTGCCCCCCCACACGAGTCATCCCGGGTCACCAGAACAGACGGACCAACAGTCTGTGAACCACCCGGCTGTGACAACACACTTGCACCTCCATGAAAGCGGAGTTCCAGAAGGTGGCGAAGCTCAGCGATGGTGCGGTCACGTAGGTCGAGGTCGCTGCTGGTCGCTGGTGAAGAAGCAGGATCTGCTGCGGTCGTGGTCGCAACACGTCCGGAGGATGTGCTGCTCGATGTAGACCGGAGTGCGTGCGTAGCCTGGAGCCCGCGAGTAATTGGTGCCCAGTCAAGCGACTGCTGGCACTCGTTGTAGCGATGGGCGCCTCCACAGTTGTAGTAGTGAACGGAACATCCACCGCTACTGCCCAATGACGGCTGCTGTTGCGGCTTCAACTGGTCCGAGCTGCGCTTTCGTCGTCCCTTCTTCCCCTGTGCTGCTGCCGCGACACCTTGTGTCTGATTCGGTGTAACTGGGGTGGAAGGGGTGGAGGATGATGAGGCGGAGAATGGAGAAGAGGTCTGCAGGATGGGCCTCGATGGTGATGCAATGACTGCTGCAACAATGGAGGTCTCCTGATGAGCCACGGCTGCCTCACGGGCTGAAGTCACCTGGAGGAAAAGCTGGTGCGCCCAAAGAAGAAGCTACAGTGAGGCCGAAAAGGGCTCGAGCACGGTGTCGCTGTACCACGTGAAGATGTCGGTGTGCTCAAGGCAAACCCCGAGCATGATTGTGCGGAGCGCCCACAACTGTGTACCTCCTGAAGTCCCAAGGCGCGTGTAGATGCGCATAGCGCGTCGCCAGTAGTCTGTTGCGGGCTTGGTAGGCCCCTCGCGAAGGGAATGAAAGGCGCGGATGTGTGCAGCGTGGGTGGCATGCGTCTCTGCAGCCAGCAGGGACAGCGCTAGATCCCAGCCCCCTCGTGGATCAGCGCCGGTGCCTGTGCCCGCCTTGCTAAGGAACGGGCGGAAGCTAACGACGGTCTCGCGCGACATGGCATAGAGGAGCCTGCGCATCGCCCTAGCCGCTGTCAGCACCTGAGCTCGATCCGTAGTCTGATACAAGCTGTGGTAGTAGGGCCACACGCCCTCTGAAGTGGCCCAAACCTGAAAGAGGATCTCGCAGCAGTCAAAGCCGTCTTCACGGACATACCGGGGAGGCGGCGTCTCAAAATCCTTGGGTTGCCGCTTTGTAGGGAGAGCAACCACAGGCTGGGAAGGACGAGAGATGGAAAAAAACCAGGAAGAGGGAAGTCGCTGGGGTGGAGGTCAGGCGACGATTGAAGCTCCAGAAAGCAGGATGTGTGTGGGGGCCGAGAGCTCGTCTGAAGCTGACGGATACGCTCCCGAAGCATACAAATCTCGCGCTCGGGGGAGTCGCCCTCCATGCTTGGCATGTCTGGATCCTCGTCCCAAGTCTCAGGAGGTGGCTGCTCCGCTCCAACTCCTGTCTCTGGTGCTGGAGCTGACTGCTGTGTAGAGGGTACAACCCCGGCTGTGCCCTCAGAAGTCTGTCGCGGAGTCGTGGAATGACCGCGAAGGAGCTCGGTGAGTGTATGAATGGCGTCAGTCTGCTCCTGCTACAGTCGATGCATCTCGTCCTACTGGCTCTGCAGGTCCTCAATGGCCTGTGAACGTGGGCTCATGACCCCTGAGGAGGAAGAAGAGGGATCTATCACCCCTTTTCCCTTCTCGTCGGATGAAGCCATGGTGCCGCTCATTATGGGGCGAGACGTCAAAGTGGTCGAATTGCAAAACCGTGAGCGTTTCTCGAGGAGTTGAAACGATGGCAACTTTTGACCCTCCGACCAAAGAATTTACAAGTTAGGTGCTGATGTCCGCAGAAATTTGCTGACGTCAGCAAAACCTGATGACGTCAGCAAGTGAAGATGCTGACGTCAACTTGCACCCCTTTTTTGTTTTTTGTTTTTTCTGTTTTTTTAACCCTCGTGACTGCTATGCGAGCTGGCCGCCGCTCCGCAGTAGCCGCGCAGGAGCTGCGCGGAAGCTGTGCAGCAGCTTCCGCTCGGCTGCTGCTGCTGCTGCATCATCAGCTACAGCAGCAGCCGCGCGGCTGCGTGCGGAGCGGCCGCCTGGCCGCTGCATGCGCGGCTGTGGCAGCAGCCGCGTGCTACTGCTGCTGCTGCTGTTGCGCGCTGCGACTGCTATACGCTGCTGCAGCCGCCGCGCGTTGCTGCCGCTGCTGCTGCTCTGCTGTTGCTGTTGCCGCTGCTGCTGCTGCGCTACTGCTGATGCCGTTGCCGCTGCTGCTGCTCTGCTGCTGTGCTGCTGCCGCCACTGCTTCTGCTGACGCCGCTGCTGCTGCTGCCGCTGCTGCTGTGCTGCTGCCGTCGCACGCAGTTGCTGTGGTGCTGCCGTCGCTTCTGCTACCGGTGCTGCTGTGCTTCTACTCTGCTGCACTGCTACTACTGCTGCTGCTGAATGCTGCTGGAAACTGTAGTCTCACATGGAGGTGGTGCGCGACGTCGACGGCGGTCTGCAGTCGTCAACGGGTCCCTATGGATCTGCTGCAGCAGTGGCTCTCACTGGTGCTACTCTGCTGCGTCTCTACTGCGCAGCTCGGTGAGAACTGTCTCATCGCTCTGATACCATGAGAAAATGCGTGGAAGCTTCCTAGCGACACGGCCGTTGACTAGGCGTCAATGCCTGGTCAGACGGTGACGACAGTCACAAGTCGTGCACACAACGGCAAGGGTCTGGCTAGGAGACACAAGGCAAAGTGTCGGAATGCTTCAATAGCATTTGCAGAGAGAAATGACAAATGACAGGTCCATGGCATAAGTACCTACCGCGGCGCACGGCGGGTGTCGCACGCGGCAGTGCAAAATCTGTCCCAAAACCGGCCCAAAACCACTATTTTGGCCGTAACTCTGCGTAGACATGTCAGAATGCTACGCCATCTGAACCTAGACGTGCAGGATCAAAAGCAAAACGCTACGACTGGTCACATGCATGCATCCGGCATCAAGCGGTGCACACACAATACAAAAACATGCAAATCGAGCCCGCGGCCAGTCCACTTATAAACTCCTGTGTGCTGCAGAAAAACTGTAAGAGGTCCTGGGTAGTGTCCGGAGCTCTGAAACGGTCGTCGGTCAGCTCCAAGATGGTAGTCCGCCACCGGATGACGCACCGGTGCCTCCAGGGTCCGCATCAGGAATCTGCACGAGTATGGACACGGCCGAGTGGTCAAAGTAAACTGTACAGGTGGATAGGGACATCACAAATCACAACATGTTGTTGATGTAGCGTGCGGGCTTCCACGCTCGTTGCTTATGCTGCTGCCCCCTTTGTCTGTTGCTCTAGAGTCTAAGTCTGATAGCTCTGGGTTTGTGACTTAGAAACGTGCGCGCCTGTGGTAGCGCTAGAAAGCAGCTCAAAACTGAAAGTGACTTATTAAGAATGAAGAATAAGCAACAATGGGAGGCCCCTCCAAGTTCTAGCTCCCCCCACTAGGTTACAACTTGTTACTCAGCTAACCAGCCAATCAAAAAATAGACCTAGACCTATTTTCATGCAAGTAGGGTTTTCTCGGTGAGCCCTGCCAGACGATAGCCCAAAACCCAGGCATCGTCCGTTTTGCTTGAAAACTGGACCATACCATAAAACCGACGCTGAAACGCTGTCATGCGGTCAGATGAGCTAGAAAAAATACAGCAAAGAGTTATGGCTACCCGAATCCAAGCAGTGCCTACGACAGACAGTAATGCCAAACAGGGCCACATAGCAGGAGACATGGATCCTAGGCACAACATGATGTTGTAGATGCAATTCCACAACCAGAATTAGCGCTGGGTGCATGCAGACATCATCTGTAGTGGCAGTGACTGCCGGCGGCCCGACCGCCGAGGAGGCCTACGCATGGAGCTGAGCACATTGCCGGAGGGAGGAGGCCCTTATGAACGGTGAGTGGGCCTTAGCGTGCATCGGCTCCATCGAGCGATACTCCATCAGCGTCGAGTCTCGCCGTCTGTCATCTGCACGCCGATGTACACAAGCCGGGAGTGTTGGTTTTCGCACATATCTTATTGAACTCTCTTGTGTGCTCCCGGCTTGTGTACATCGGCGTGCAGATGACTGACGACGAGACTCGACGATGCTGGAGTGTCGCTCGGTAGAGCCGACGTGCGGTGAGGCGCACACACCGTTTGCTGGAGCCGCCTCCCTCTAGCAATGCGCTCAGCTCCATCGGCAGGCCTCCTTGGCGGTCGGGCCGCCAATAGTCCCCACCACTGCAGATGTTGTGTCCATGCACTTTGCTGTGTTTCTAGTTGTGGCATTGCGTCTGCAGCGTCATGCTGTGCCTAGGGTCCATGTCTCCTGCCGTGTGGCCCTGTTTGGCATCACTGACTGTCATAGGCACTGCCCGGGTTCGGGCAGGTATAACTCTTTGGTGCAATTTGTCTAGTTGATTCTGACTGCACAACTGCGTTTGCAGTGTCGGTATAATGGTATGGTCCATTTTTCAGGCAAAACGGACGACGCCCGGGTTTTGGGCTATCGGGCGTCGATCAGGGCTCACCGAGAAAACCCTGCCTGCCAGAAAATAGGTCTAGGACTATTTTTCTGATTGGCTGGTTAGCTGAGTAACAAGTTTGACACTAGTGAGGGTGAGCTAGAACTTGGAGGGGTCTCCCATTGTTGCTCATTCTTTATTGTTAATCAGTTACTTTCAGTTTCCAGTTGCTTTATGGCGCTAACACTGGCGCGCGCACTTCTGAGTAACAAACCCACAGCTTCCAGACTTAGTCTCTAGAGGAGCAAACTGAGGGGGCAGCAGACTTAAGCAACGAGCGTGGAAGCCCACACGCTGCACCAGCAACGCTGCTGCCCTAACCTGCTACGTAGCATTTCTGTTTTGGTATCAGAACCAGACCGTAGCAGCAGCAGCAGCAGCAGCAGCAACAGTAGTAGCAACAACGGCTATAGCCCCACAGTAGCGGCTACATCAACCGTTGCTGACGTTAGCGGTCGTCCGCTGATGTCACTGCTGACGTCACTGGTGACATCATCAACAAAAAAAAAAGGGGGCAGTAGCACTGCACACACCATAGTATCCTCTGTTGACATCAGCCATCCTTGACTGACGTCATTGCTGACATCAGCAACACTAAAGGAAAAAAAAACAAAAGGGGAAGAGAGGCACCATAAGGCACCATGACTAACAGCTACTCTGAGGAGGGGTCCTCCTCTTTTGGGGGGGCCCCCAGCCCCCCTTTCCTGCAACAGCTGGAGCAGGTACAGCAGTAGCAGCAACAACAACAGCAGCAGCAGCAGCAGTAGCAGTAGCAGCAGCGACAGCAGCAGCAGCAGCAACAACCCTTTGCCATCGCTGGTGACAACCCTGACCCCTTGGTTTCTCTTTAGCAACAGCTTGCCGCCTTGACGCAGCAGCTCGTAGCGCTGTGGCCAATCAGCCACCAATTTGCTGCCACCATTCATCCCTCCCGGGCACGCCAGCCCCGTAGTGTCTGTTGCTATGCATTACCTAGCGCAGCAGCAGACTTAGCGCCAGCGGCAGACGGTGATCTCCGTCCTTGGCCCCACTCTGGGCGCCGGCCGCAGGAAGAAGGACTTTGAGACGCCGCCCCTTCCACTTTAGGCGGAGGAGCAGTTCCGAATTTGGGAGCTCAGCTTCCGGATCTGGGCACAGGGTGAGGGCGTGTGGGCATACTACACCCTCCTTTATGACCCCACCCAGGCCGACCAGTTGTATGACAGTGGTCGCGCTATCCTTGCCCTCGTCCCAGTCGCCCCTCCGGCCTCCCGCCTGGCCCTCGAGCCTTTCCTCGGCGACTTCACCGCTGGAACCACCCCAGACCTTGCAGCCGCGTGGCACGTCCTCACCCGGCCCCATCGCCTGTCCACAGATGCAGAAACCAGCCGTCTGCCCCGGGAATTCAACTCCCTGCACATGGGGGAGACCGAGACAGTCACTGCCTACTGGCAGCGGGCAGAGGAAATCCTTCGTTGTCGCG
This sequence comes from Penium margaritaceum, assembly GCA_023375785.1. Lineage (NCBI taxonomy): Eukaryota > Viridiplantae > Streptophyta > Zygnematophyceae > Desmidiales > Peniaceae > Penium > Penium margaritaceum. The sequence continues at coordinate 125,271 of SZWC01002112.1, read as the reverse complement.
GCAGATCTGCCCCACCCCCTCTAGCCGCGCTCCTCACCATCAAGCGTGGCGCCACAGCACATACGTGGACGTCTTCGTGCACTACCCCCAGGAGGTCCTCTCCACCATGGCGGCCCAGGGCACCCTCATGCCTTGGGCATAAGAGCTCTTCCTCCGCATTGAGGAAGCTCGTCTGGAGTCCCAGCTCCAACGCATGGAGGCTCTTGCATCCCCTGCCGCCGCCACCCCTATCGTCGCCTCCGTGACCATTGCTTCCCCCGCCGCAGCTACCTCATCATCTTCGGGGAAGAAGAAGAAAAGCCGTAACAAGAAAGGCAAGGGTCTACCGCAATAGCAATAGCAGCAGCCGTCGACCGGGTCCAACGGTTGTGGCTCGGTCTGCCTCAACTGTGGCCAGCCCGGGCACGGGTGGTACACGTGCCCTCTCCCGATGGACGAGGCGCGCGTCATCGCCACCATGCGTCGCCAGCGGGAGCACTATCTTGCCTCTGCCGCCGTCGCTGCCGCCGGCCCTGACACCTCGACCTCGTCGAGCAGCTCCGCCACTCTGACAGCTCCGCCGGTCCAGCAGACACCCGCGCCACAACAGTACCACCCATAGCCGTCGGCGCCTCCGTTCCCGTCAGCGGCACTGTCTCTCCCTTACCCGGGCTCCAGTGCCGTCACTCCGCACTCGGCCTACACTCCCAGATCGTCTTCCCATGAGCGTCAGCTGGAGCAGTTCATTGCGCTCCACCTCGGCCTAAGATGCCCTCCTCCCCAGGGAAGTGCGAGTTGCATCACCTCATGCTCTCCTACCCAGCCTTGCATGACTGAGATTGAACTACGGTTGTGTCCCGTTTCCTCGTCTATCTTGTCATCTCCCATGGTCTCCTTTACCCCTTCCTATGACGACGTTGCGTGGCTTGACGATTGGCAGTCTCGGTTCGCGCTTCCTTTCACTGCTTTTGCGTCCCTTGCTTGCTACCATGTGACCGCTAGCGATCTGCCGACCCCGGTCCAGGACCCCGCTGAGACCTGGATCATCGACTTCGAGGCCACGCATCACAAGACGGCCTCTTGTGAGGCCTTCAGTATGCTCGGTCCTGTAGACGATGTCTCCGGTGTCCAGACGGGCTCTGGACAGGTGTTGCCTGTCCGCGATATTGGCGTTGTTCGTTTCCGTGGTCTGCCGGTGAAGTCTTTCTGACCGATGTCCACTTTGTCCCTGGTTTCGAGCTCAGCCTCCCGTCCGTCACTGCCCTTGACCGCATGAGCATGGACGTTGTGCACTCGCGTGGTGTTGGCACTATGTCGTTGCATCCGTCTGGTCTCGTCGTACTGTACGCCACCGCCCGTGGTAACCTGTGGCATGTGCCTTGTCTCTCCTCCTCCCCTTCCGTCTTCTCCCCGTCGATCGCCACAGGCCATGTGTTTGTCACCAGCACGCTTTCTCCTTCACACACTTGCCTCTTCCACCGCCGCCTTTGCAACGTCCATTATGTTGCCGTAGACAACATGCTCCACACCCAACTGGCCAAGGGCCTTGACCCGGAGACCTTCCCCCTCCCGTGCCCCACTGAGTGCATTGATTGCGCTCAGGGGAAGATGCACCGGTCCACGTACCCTTTGTCCTCCTCCTATGCGTCCGCCCCTCTTGACCTGGTCCATTAAGACATCATGGGCCATTGCCCCACTGAGTCCGTCAGTGAGCACGGCCGCTACGTCCTCACCATCACTGACTACTACTCTCGCTACCGCTGGGTCTTCTGCTTTCGGCAGAAGAACGATGTCGCTCGAGCCATCCAGGACTGGCTTGTCCTTGTAGAGCGCGAGTGTGGCCGCTCTCTTCGTAGCGTTCGCTCCGATCGTGGTGGTGAGTACTTGGGTGAGACCACAACCTTTCTCGCCTCACGCGGGATCCACCATGAGACATCCGTGCCCTACACGCCCGCCCATAACGGTGTCTCCGAACGATGGGACCGTACCATGGCCGGCGCCTTCCACACGATGCGGGTCGAGTCCAGTCTCTTCGATGGCTTCTACTTTGAAGCCATGGCCTACATGACCTTGGTCTAGAACCGGATTCCCCACGGTCCCCTTCCCCGCCAATCCACGCCGTACCAGCATTGGTGCGGTCAGCGAGCTGACCTCCGCCCAGTTTGTGTCTCGGGTTGCGTGGCCATTGTGTGGCTGCTCGCCCTGCAATAGGCTGGGATGCTTGGCCTCTGCGGACGTCCCTCCACCTTCCTCGGTGTCTCTCGTCAGTCCAAGGCCTGGCGCTTCTGGGATCCCTCCCGGCACTGCATCGTCGAGTCCCGGGATGCCCTCTTCTTCGAGGACCTATTTCCTCGCGACCTCATTCGCTCTGGCTTGTCTGTGTCTATCCTGTCGCGTGGGGGAGTGGTGAGTCCGTCCTCCAACCTGCCGCTTCCGGGTGACATATCCCTCACTCCCTCTCAGCCAGCAGCCCCAGTCGTGTTTGCTGGTTCCTTCGGGCCGACAGTCCCAGACGCGTCTGTTGGTCCCTCCGGGCCAGCAGCCCCACTCGTGTCCGCTGGCCCCTCCTGGCCAGCAGCCCCAGACGCGTCTGCTGGTCCCTTTGGGCCGGCAACCCCATTTTTGTCCGCTGGTCCCTCCAAGCCTGTAGCCCTAGACGCGTCCGTAGGTCCCTCCGGGCCGGCAGCCCCAGTCATGTCCGCTGGCCCCCCCGGGCCGGCAGCCTCAGACGCGTTAGTTGGTCCCTCCGGGCCGGCAGTCCCAGTCGCTTCCTCAAGTCCCTCCGGGCCAGAAGCTCCAGTCACGTTCGCTGGTCCCTCTGGGCCGGCAGCCCCAGTTGTGTCCGCTGGCCCTTCCGGGCCAGCAACTCCAGTCATGTCCACTGGCCCTCCCGGGCCAACTGCCCCGGTTGCATCCGCTGGCCCTTATGGGCCAGCAACCCCGTCTGCCTCCATTGGCCCGTCGGACTCGGTGATATCTCCTGCTCTGCCACGCTACACACGTGGCCCAGGCGGCAGCCTTTGACCCAGACCGTCGGTGAGCGCGTAGACTGTTGCACCGCGCTCCGTGGCGCCTCGACCCCCCATGGCCCCACGTGTCTCCTCCACTCCCACGGTCGTAAGTGGGGATCCTGGCACCAAAGCCCTCGGCTTGACCACCTGGGCCATCATTGCAGACTTTCACCCGGGCTTCGCACTGGGCTACGCCATGCTTCATCACGAGCATTGGCACGCTGTCGTGGTTGCACTCGCATGCATCCCCCCTGGGGCTCGAGATGCACACGCTCTCTCAGTCCGCTCCACAGCACGCCCGGAGGACCCAGCCACCTTGCACAAGGCACGAGCCTCTCCTGAGGCCGCACAATGGGACGCTACCTGTGCCGATGAGCTAGTTGCTATCCGACAACACCATGTGCACGACCTCGTCGACCTTCCTCCAGGTCGGAAGGCCATCCGCGCTAAGTTGGTCTTTCAGCGCAAGTGGAAGCCTGACGAGTCCTTGGACAAGTACAAGGCCCGCTTTATAGCCAAGGGGTTTGCCCAGATTCCTGGGGTCAACTACGACCAGATCTTTGCCCCAGTTGGCCGGTTCTCCACTAGCCGGGCGCTCTTCAGCCTGATGACCCTGGATGCGTGGGAGGTGCATCAGATGGATGTGAGCAACGCTTTTCTCCATGGTTCACTGGAGGGAGAGGAGCTCTACATGGTGCAGTCCCCAAGCTTTCACGATGGTACTGGGAGAGTCTGGCGACTGCGTAAGGCCCTCTATGTCCTGAAGCAGTCGCCTTGGTGCTAGAACCAAGAAATCAGCAGTGCACTCCTTCGAGGCGGACTCCAGTGCAGCACCGCTGACCCCACACTGTTTGTCAGTCCGTGAGGCCAGACTTTCATCGCTGTTCTGGTTTACGTCGACAATCTCCTCATTGCGTCGCCAGACACGGCTGTCGTCTAGCGTGTCAAGGACTTGCTGCACGTCGCCTACCAGATGAAGGATCTTGGATCTTCCAGAGTCTTCCTAGGCATGGAGCTTGAGCATGATCGCTCCCAGGGCATCCTCCACATCCACCAGGCCGCCTATGTGCAAACTCTGTCCACCTGCTTTGCGGAGGACCTGCCACTCGTGCCGAGCGCATCCTCACCCATGTCACTTGATGGCCAGGTGAAGCCGAGGAGTCCTGACCCAGCTTTTGTGGGGGAGCCAGTTGACGTGACCACGTACCTGCGAGTCATCGGATCACTGATGTTCCTGGCGACGACAACGTGCCCCGACATCGCGTTCGCCGTCAACCTCGTGGCCCAGTTTTCTCAGGAGCCGCATCACCTCCACTACGAGGCCACGATCCGAGTGCTGCACTATGTCATCTCGACCCCTCGGTGAGGTCTCATGTTCCGCCGTCAGCCGTCTGTTGTCGCGGTGGGCTATACTGACAGTGACTTGGGCGGCAGTCCGGACGGTAAGAGTCGCATAGGCTGGATCTTTCTGATTGGTGACACAACTGTGTCCTGGCGCAGCGGCAAGCAGGGATGCATTGCACGCACCACTGCTGAGGCTGAGTACGTGGCTCTTTGCGCAGACGCGTGTGAGAGTGTGTGGTTGTGTCGTCTGTTGTCCGAGTTGCGTCAGCATGTCGCATCCATCACGTTGCATTGTGACAATGAGAGTGCCATGGCCATCACCGACAATGACGGCGTACATCACACACGCACGAAGCACATCAACGTTGAGTATCACTATGTGCATTCGTTGTGTGGTTTGAAACAACAACAAAGAAGTTGGGGTTGGTCAAGAAGTCAGCCAACTGCCGTGTTGTTTCAATCCACACGTTCAGCATTGTGTGGGTTGAAACAGCACGTCAGTTGGCTGACTTCTTGACCAAGGCACTGTAGCGCGACTCGTTCAAGAAGGCTGTGAGTTCTGTGAGCGTGCGTCCGTGAGTGGCTCTCTTTGTCCCTGCTTGCGTCTCTGCGTGGCTTGGGGGAGTTTGGTCGTTGACTGTGTTTCTGCCCACATATGTGCACTACGCCTGTGAGTCATGGGGGAGTATTGGTTTTTGCGCATCTCTCATTGCACTCTGTTCTTTCCTCCCACCTTGTGTACATCGGCGTGCAGATGACTGACGGCGAGACTCGACGCTGCTGGAGTGTCGCTTGGTGGAGCAGATGTGCACTGAGGTCCACGCACCGTTTGCTGGAGCCGCCTCCGTCCGGCGATGCGCTCAGCTCTATCGGCAGGCCTCCTCAGCGGTCGGACCACTGGCGGTCACCGCCACTGCATATGCTGTGTCCGTGCACTCAGCTCTGTTTCTGGTTGTGGCATTGCGTATGCAGCGTCATGTTGTGCCTAGGGTCCATGTCTCCTGCCGTGTGACCGTGTTTGGCGTCATTGACTGTCATAGGCACTGCCCGGGTTCGGGCAGCCATAACTTTTTGCTGCTATATTTCTAGCTGATTCTGACCGCACGACTGCGTTTGCAATGTCGGTATTATGGTATGGTCCAGTTTTCGGGCAAAACGGACGATGCCCGGGTTTTAGGCTGTCGGGCGTCTGGCAGGGCTCACCGAGAAAACCCTGCCTGCCAGAAAATAGGTCTAGAACTATTTTCTGATTGGCTGGTTAGGTGAGTAACAAGTTCTACACTAGTGAGGGGGAGCTAGAATTAGGAGGGGTCTCCCATTGTTGCTCATTCTTCATTGTTAACTAGTTATTTTCAGTTTCCAGCTGCTTTCTGGTGCTAACACTGGCGCACACACTTCTGAGTAAAAAACCCACAGCTTCCAGATTTAGTCTCTAGAGCAGCAGACTGAGGGGGCAGCAGACTTAAGCAACGAGCGTGGAAGCCCGCACGCTGCATCAGCAACGCTGCTGCCCCAACCTGTTGCCAAGAATTTCTGTTTGGGAGGACACAACAGAGTACAATGAGAGATGCACAAAAAACCAACACCTCCCTCCAACATGCTCAGCTCCATCTGTACACCTCCTTGGCAGTTGTGCCGCCAGCAATCATTGTCGCTGCATATGCTGCCTGCTCGCGTCCAGCGCCATGTCTGACTGCACTCTTGCGTTTGCAGCGCCATGTTATGCCTAGGGTCCAAGTTTCATGATTTTCCGGCGCTCTTGGTAGTGGGGATTAGCATAGATGCTACGTCGGTTGTGGCAGCCATAACTGCTCACTCCTGTTTTTCTAACTGATTTTGAATGCATCACTGCGCTTGTAGTGTGCGTTTTATGGTATGGTCCAGTTTTCAGGCAAAACGGACGAAGTCCGGGTTTAGGGCTCTCGGCTGTCTGGCAGGGCTCACCGAGAGAACCCTGCCTGGTATAAAATGGCTAAACTGACCCCGGGGTCTGGATTTGCTCCACATCTTGACACAAGGGACTGCATAGCTGGTGCCATCAGTGTTGAGACCCGCATTCGGGCGCCGACCAATGCGAGGGCCCGGCAGAGAGCCTCGTGCTTTGAGATAGCCGGCCTTATGTCGGCGAATGGCTCCCCGCCGTTTCGAGTGTTGATTTTTACGCATCTCTCAGTGTGCTCTGTTGTGTCCTCCCGGCTTGTGTACATCGGCGTGCATATGACTGAAAGCGAGATTTGACGATGCTAGAGTTTCGTCCGGTGGAGTCGACGCACGCCGAGGTCTACTCGCAGTTCGCTGGAGCCTCCTCCCCCCGGGGACGTGCTCAGCTCCATCGGCAAGCCTCCTTGACGGTCGGGTCACCGGCGGTCACTGCCATCGCAAATGCTGTTTGCATGCGTCTAGCGCTGGATCTGACCATACCATTGCGTTTGCAGCGTCATGCTCTGCCTAGGGTCCATGTCTCATGTTGCATGGCACTGTTTGGCATCATGGACCATCGTAGGCACTGCCTGGGTTCAGACAGTCATAACTCTTCTCTGCCTATTTTTCTAGCTGTTTCTGACCGCACGACTGCGTTCGCAGCGTTGGTATTATGGTATGGTCCAGTTTTCAGGAAAATCGGACGACACCCGGGTTTTGGGCTGTCGGCCGTATGGCAGGGCTTACCGAGAAAACCCTGCCTGCCAGAAAATAAGTCTACGTCCATTTTCTGATTGGCTCGTTAGCTGAGTAACAAGCTCTACAAAGCTGGGTGGAGCTAGAACTTGGAGTGGTCTCCCATTGTTGTTCATTGTTTATTCCTAATGAGTCACTTTCAGTTTTCAGCTGCTTTCTGGCGCTAACATTGGTGCGCGAGTTTCTGAGTAACAAACCCAGAAGATCCAGACTTTGACTCTAGAGCGACATGCTGAGGTGGTAGTAGACTAAGCAATGAGCGTGGAAGCCAACATGCTTCATCAACAATGCTGCTTCCCCAATCTTCTGCCTAGCATTTTGAGCTTGGTATTGGAGCCAGAGTGTAGCAACAGGAGTAGAAGACTGAGTTAAAGGTGCCAGACAACGCCGGTGGACTCCCATATGCACCAGTGCAGGGGAAATGTTGCCGGATTTTTTTCGGCAGTATTGACCCCCACGCGTGACGTGAGGAGGTGAGCGGCAGGCCGTGACCGACACTTGTGGGCCACAATGCACGCGGCAACGTCACCCAGGTGTAGTGGCTGGCAGCAGTGAGCAGCACCAATAGCCTGCAACAGTTGTAGCGGCTAGCAACAACAGCGAGCAGTGGCAGCAACAGCCAAAAACAGCTGCCTATAGCAGCAGCAGCGGGCAGCAACAGCATCTCGCAGCGGTTTGCAAGAGCAGCAGCCTGCAGCAGTAAGCAGTAGCAAATATTAGTGGCGGCTAGCAGCAACAGCTCGCAACATGAGTAGCAGCAGTAGTAAGTAGCAGTAGTTGAAGCGAGCAGCAGCAACAACAAGCAGTAGCAGGAGCAGCAGGCTGTAGCAGCCGCACCAACGAGCAGAAGCAGCAGCCGGCTGCAACAATAGTAGGAGAGAGCAGCAGCAGACATCAGCCAGCAGCAGCTAAAGCTACTAGAGCCCGCTGCTTGCCGCTATCGACGGGTTACAAGCAGCGAACCCGCTGCTCATAGCAAGCAGCGGACTGCGAGCAGCAAGCAGGGAGCTAGGTGCGTGTAGCCAGCTTCCCACAGCGAGCAGCAAAGCTCGCCGTGACAAACGAAAAAGAAAATAAAAAAAGAGGAAGGAAAATGAAATCCCCCATCCCACCAGCAACCTTGCCGCAACTGTAGTAGCCGCCATAGTCGCTGTGGCACACAATAGCCGCAGCAGCACGTAATAGCTCAACAGTAGCATGAGCAACAGCATCAGCAGTTGCTACTGAAACAGGAGCCGAAAAGGCAACACCAGCAGTTGCTACTGCAACTACAGTAGCAGCAACAGCAGCAGCAACAGCAGTAGTAGCTTCCGTAGCAACAACATCAGTAGCAGCAGCAACAGCAGCCCCAGCAACGGTTGTTGCTCACGTCAGTAGTCTTCTACTGACATCACTACAGACGTCACTACCGACATCATCCATACAAAAGAAAAGAAAATAGAGGGGAGGAGGGATGGAAACTCTACAACAGTAGCGCTGTAGATAATGCAGCACCAACTGTTGATGTCAGCCAATCTAGGCTGACATCACTAATGACATTGGCACCACATAAGATAGTAAAAAGGGGAAAAAAGGAGGCAACAAAACCCACTATGGCTAACAGCTCGAGTGAGAAGGGGTCCTCCTTTGTCGGGGGGACCCCTAGCCCCCCTTCTTTTCACTAGCTGTAGCAGCAGCAGAAGCAGTAGCAGTAGCAACAGCAGCAACAGTCCACAGGCATTGTCGCCGGTGCCTCCGACCCCCTAGCCGCCATTCAACAACAACTTGTCGCCCTGACGCAACACCTTGTAGCACTTTGGATGTTGACCTCACAGACTCACACCAGTGTCCTGCCACTTTTCATTCCTCCTTGACACACAAGCCCTGCTGTGTCCATTGTCACGCATTACCTTGCACAGCAACAGACTCAGCGCCAACGGCAGACAGTGACCTCAGTCCTTGGCCCAACTTTGGACACCGGCCGTAGGCCAAAGGACTTTGAGACGCCGCCGTACCGCTGAAGATCGACGAACAGTCACGGAGCTGGGAGCTCAGTTTCCGTATTTGGGCGTAGGATGAGGGCTTGTGGGTATATCACACCCTTCTATACGACTCCACCTAGGCCGACCGGCTGTATAATTTTGGTTGTGTCATTTTTGCCCTTGTCCCTGTCGCTCCTCAAGTTTCCCGCCTAGCCCTTGAGCCCTTCCTCGGCAACTTCACTGTTGGCGAAACCCCAGACCCTGCAGCCGCATGGCACGTCCTCACCCATCCCCATCGCCTATCCAGAAAGGCTGAGACCAGCCGTCTGCTGTAGGAGTTCAACTCCTTGTACATGGAGGAGACCAACATTGTCATCGCTTACTCGCAACAAGCTGAGGACATGCTCCGTTGCCTAGGAAAATATGCTCCATCCCTTATAGTTGCGCTCCTCACCATCAAGCGCGGTGCCACCAACGCATACGCAGACATCTTCGTCCACTACTCCGAGGATGTCCTCTCCACCATGGCGGCCCAGGGCACCCTCATGCCCTAGGCATACGAGCTCTTTCTCAGAATTGAGGAAGCTTGCATGGAGTCCCACCTCTAGGGCACAGAGGCCCTCGCCTCCCCTGTCGTTGCTTCCGTGGCCATTGCTTCCCTCACAACATCTACTTCCACTAGCTCCTCGTCATCGGGGAAGAAGTGTTGGGGCAAGAAGGGCAAGGGTCAGGAGCAACACCAATAGGAACAGTCGAGTGGGTCCATCGGTGGTGGTTCAGTCCGCCACAATTGTGGCCAGCCAGGGCACGGGTGGTAAACGTGCCCGTTACCGACGGACAGGGCGCTCATCATCGCCACGATGCGTTGCCAGCGGGAGTGACGTCTCGCTTCTATTGCTGTAGCTGTCGCCGGTCCCAATGCCTCGACTTCGCCGAGCAGCTCCTCTCCTCCGACAGCCAGACCGGTTCCCGCTGATGCCAGCTCCGCAACAGCATCATCCGTAGCCGTCGGTGCCTCTGTTCCCTTGAGCGGTGCAGTTCTCATCCTATCCAGGCTCCGGTGCTGTCACTCCATACTCAGTCTACACTCCCGGACAGTCCACCCGTGAGCGACAGATGGAGCAGTTCATTGTGCTCCAGCTCGGCCTGCCTCGCCCTCCTCCCAGGGAAGTAAGAGTTGTGTCACCTCCTAATCGTCTTCTCTTCCATGCATGACAAAGACTGAGTTGCGATCGTGTCCTGCTCCCTTACATCTCTTGTTGTCTTTCGTGGTCTCCTCGGCCCCCTTCCATGACGACGTCGCATGGCTTGATGATTGACAGTCTCGGTTTGCGCCCCCTTCCACTACGTCTGCATCTCTTCGTTGCTGCCATGTGATTGTTAGCGATGTGGCGACTCTAGTCTAGGACCCTACCGAGACCTGGATCATTGACTCCGGTGCCACGCATCACATGACGGCCTCTTGCGAGGCCTTTAGTGTGCTTGATCCTGTTGGCGATGTGTCCGGTGTCCGGACGGGCTCCAGACAGGTGTTACCTGTCCGTAGCATCGGCGTCGTTCGTTTCTGCTGTCCTGCCAATGATGTCTTTGTGACCAATGTACTCTTCGTCCCAGGTCTTGAGCTTAGCCTTCTGTCCGCTACTGCCCTTGACTGCATGAGCATGAACGTTGTGCACTCGAGTGGTGTTCGCACTGTGTCGTTGCATCCGTCCGGCTTTATCGTTCTGCATGCCACCGCCTGTTGCAACCTGTGGCACGTCCCTCGTCTGTCCTCTTCTCCTTCCGTCCCCTCCCTGTTGGTTGCCACAGGCCATTTGCTTGTGACAGGCATGCTCTCTTTGTAGCACACCCGCCTCTTACATGGTTTCCTTTGCCATGTCTACCGTGCTAGCAACCCCGTCCGCCTCCGTTAGCTCGTCGGACTCAGTGCCATCTCCTGTCCTACCGTGCTACAGGCGTGGCCCAGGCAGCAGCCTCCGACCCAGGCCGTCAGTGAACGTGCACACCGCCACACCGCGCTCTGTGACGCCTCGGCCCCCTATCACTCCACGTGTCTCCGTCACTCCTACGATCGTGAGTGGGGACCCTTGGCACCAATGCCCTCGGCCTAACCACTTCGGCCATTACAGACCTTCACCCGGGCTCTGTAGTGGGCTACGCCATGATCCATCATGAGAATCGGCATGCTGTCATGGCTTCACTCGCGTGCATCCCACCTTGAGCTCGAGATGCACACCTTCTCTCAGTCTGCTCCAAAGCACGCCTGGAGGACCCAGCCACCCTATGCAAGGCTCGAGCCTCTCCTGAGGCTGCACACTGGGATGCTGCCTATGCCGACGAGCTCGCTGCTATCCGGCAGCACCATGTATATAACCTCGTCGACCTCCCTCTAGTTCGGAAGGCCATCGGTGCCAAGTGGGTCTTCCAGCGCAAATGGAAGTCGGACGGATCCTTGGACAAGTATAAGGCCCGCCTCATAGCCGAGGGATTTGCTCAGGTCCGCGGGGTTGACTACGACCAGATCTTTGCCAAAATTGGCCAGTTATCCACTAGCCGGGTGCTCTTTAGCCTAGTTGCCTAGCATGGGTGGGAGACGTATCAGATGGACGTGAGCAACGCTTTCCTCCATGGCTCGGTGGAGGGTGAGGAACTCTACATGGTGCAGCCCCCAGGCTTCGATGGCGGCACTGGGAGAGTCCGGCGGCTACTGAAGGCCTTCTATGGTCTGAAGTGATTGCCTCGATGTTGAAACCAGGAGATTAGCAGCACGCTCCTCCGCGGCCGCCTCCTACGCAACACCGCTCACCCCGCACTGTTTGTGAGCCCGCGAGGCCACACCTTCGCCAATGTTCTGGTCTACGTCGATGATCTCCTCAGTGCTTTGCCAGACATGGCTGCCATCCAGCGTGTCAAGGACCTGCTGCACACCGCCTACCAGATGAAGGATCTCCGGCCTGCCTAAGTCTTCCTGGGCATGGAGCTCAAGCATGATCGCTGCGAGGGCATCCTGCACGTTCACTAGGCTGCCCATGTGTAGACCCTGACCACTTGCTTTGCCGAGGACCTACCCCTCGTGCTGAGCGCATCTTCACCCATGTCACTTGATGGCCAGGTGAAGCTGAAGAGTCCTGACCCAGCCGTTGTGGGGTAGCCAGTTGACTTGACCACGTATCTGCGAGTCATCGAGTCACTGATGTTCTTGGCGACAACGACGCGCCGAGAAATTGCGATAGCCATCAACCTCGTGGCTCAGTTTTCTCAGGAGCCGCGTCACCTCCACTTTGAGGCCACGATCCGAGTACTGCGTTATGTCATCTTGACTCCTTGGCGAGTTCTTATGTTCCGCCGCTAGTCGTTTGTTGTCGCGGTGGGCTACACCGACAGTGACTGGGCCGGCAGTCCGGATGGTAAGAGGCGCACAGGCTGGATCTTTCTGATCGGCGACACGCCTGTGTCCGAGCGTAGTGGCACGTAGGGGTGCATTGCACACAGCACTGCTTGTCAGAAAACGGCCCACGGGTGGAGGCAATTCCAACGTGGCCCAACGGGTCTGCTGTGCTCACGGCTGTGTTTTGTGCGGTTGGTTCTGAGTCTAAGCGTGAGCTTTCTGGTCGCCTCACGCTATGATTCTGGGAGTCGAAGGCATTTGCGAGACAGTCACTCTTGTGAAGGGAGTAACGCGATTTTGCATTTTGTTTGAACATGGACATGATATAAACATTTTTAGGGCTAGTCATGAGCTCTCCAACGCACCAAACCGTGCGCGATTCGGATAACCGTAGCTCCCACTACGTCAGTCGAAGCGCAGCACCCCAAACCAGCCGCTCACTCGGCGGCGCGCACCACGTCGCCCGCCGAGGCGCCTTCATACATCAAGGACCCATCAAAACGCCATTCCGGAGGCGCAGATGTCCCTATGCATAGTGGCGGCGCCCCTTGCGCCTTTGGGGTATGTTTCGATGAGTTAATCATCGAGTTTGGTGATGGGGATTGATGTGGGTCGAAACCTGTTCGCGGACTTCCAGTCGGAATTTTGACTAAGTCCCCGAGTAACAAACTGTACTACTGAGTTTCGGACTCCGACCATGATTTTGGCTAAGTCCCTCAGTAACAAACTGCACTCCTGAAATCCGGCGGATCATCCACCGGACGCCTCGGCAGTCCTTCCGGAGCAGAATCCCCAGATGGCATTTTGTTACTCGCTCCGGTCAATTATTCACCGGAAGTCGAACCGCGGCCGGCTCCCAGAACCGCTGCGCACACCCCAACTTTGGAAGCCCATATCTCCCTCGTTACTGGTCCGATTCCGGTGAAACAACTTCCACCGAATTCAGCAACTCGTCAACTTTCAGGGGCAATCCTCCATTGGAGGATCCGAGCAATCCTCGAGTCACCAGATCCGTCGACGAGGATTTTTCTTTCTCTGGCGACTCGACGGCGCCTCCCGGCGCCGCACTTGGGCATGCAGAGGGGCAAATCTTCAACACTGCTGAGGCTGAGTACGTGGCCCTTGGCTCAGGCGCATGTGAGAGTGTATGGTTGCACCGTGTGTTGTCCCAGTTGTGTCGCTCCATTGCATCCATCACGTTGCATTGTGACAATGAGATTGCCATGGCGATCGTTGACAATGAGGACGTGCATCACACATGCACAAAGCACATCAAACTTGAGTATCACTATGTGCGTTTGTTGTTGCATGAAGGCAGCATCAGTATTGTGTGGGTTGAGACAGCACGGCAGCTGGCTGACTTCTTGACTAAGGCAAGGAAGCATGACTCGTTCAAGAAGGCTGTGAGTTTGGTCGGTGTGCGTCCATGAGCTGCCCTCTTTGTCCCTGCCTGCATCTCTGCATGCCCTGGGGGGAGTCTGGCCGTTGACTGTGTCTCTGCCTGCCCATGTGCACTGCGCCCGTGAGTCATGGGGGAGTGTTAGTTTTTGCGCATCTCTCATTGTGCTCTGTTGTGTCCTCCCGGCTTGTGTACATCGGTGTGCAAATGAATCACGATGAAATTCCATGCTGCTAGAGTGTCGTCTGGTGGAGCGGACGCATGGTAAGGCCTACTCGCAGTTCACTGGAACCTCCTCCCTCCGGCGACGTGCTCAGTTCCATTGGCAGGCCTCCTCAACGGTCTGGCTGCCGGCGGTCACTGGCATCGCAAATGATGTCTACATGCGTCTAACGCTGGATTTAATTGTACCATTGCGTCTGCAGTGTCATGCTCTGCCTAGGGTCCATGTCTCATGTTGCGTGACACTGTTTGGCATCATGGATCATCGTAGGCACTGCCTGGGTTCGGATGGTCATAACGTTTTGCCGCTGTTTTTCTAGCTGTTTCTGAGTGCACGATTGTGTTCGCAGCGTTGGTGTTATGGTATGGTCCAGGTTTCAGGCAAATCAGACGACGTCCGGGTTTTAGGCTATCGGCCGTCTGGCAGGGCTCACCAAGAAAACCCTGCATGAAAGGAAATAGGTCTAGGTCAATTTTCTTATTGGCTGGTTAGCTGAGTAACAAGCTCTACATAGCTAGGGGGAGCTAAAACTTGGAGGGGTCTCCCATTGTTGTTCATTCTTTATTCCTAATCATTCACTTTCAGTTTTCAGCTGCGATCCGGCGCTAACACTGGCGCGCGAGTTTCTGAGTAACAAACCCAGAGCATCCAGACTTAGACTCTAGAGGGGCAGACTGAGGGAGCAGCAGACTAAGCAATGAGCATGGAAGCCCGCATGCTACATCAACAACGCTGCTGCCCCAACCTGCTGCCTAGCATTTTGAGCTTTGAGGAGCCCATCCGCACTGTTGGGTTGGCGGATCGCACGCTCCGTCCAGTGTAATTGTATTGTAAAACTCAGTCTTTTCAATCGGACATCACGAACCAGTAGTCTGTGAAACTACAGATTCAAACCTACATTTGTTGACCGCAGTTGCTCACACTATTGCAGAACCACTTTTGCAGTGAAGAAACAAAGCGAGCATGAAAAAGGAAGGACTATTCCAATCAAGAGCGAGTCTCGACGTTCGACATGGCCGAATCACGATTCTGACATCCAGGATCCAGTCGAAGGGCCCAGTCGTTGTTGAGACTTGCCGGCAGGGCCGTGCGCTTGATGAGATCTACCGCCAGGACCCCATCGTTTTTGAAAGGAAAAACGGGTCGCCCTATCAGAACGCATCATGAAACATGGCCCCGCCGTCAAACTGCCCCTAGAAAACAGGTCTATTATTTCATTGGCTTAGAAACCAAGTAAAAAGCTCTACAGAGCTGGGGGGGAGCTAGAATTTGAAGGGTTTTCCCATTGTTGGTCATTCTTAGTTCTTAATCAGTCATTTCCAGTTTTCATCTGTTGTCTAGCACCAATTCTGGCGCATGCAGTTTTGAGTAACAAATGCCACCTCAGACTTAGGCTCTGGTGCAGTAGACTGAGGGGGCAGCTTAAGCTATGAGCGTGGGTTCCTACACGTTGCATCAACAACGCTGCTGCCCCAACCTATTGCTATAGGATTTTTCAAGATTGGTATCACAGCCAGAGCGTAGTAGAAGCAGCTGAACACCGGCGAACAGGTCCTGTTAGCGACGGCAGTCCCCAGAACGCTTTCGTGCAAGGGAAATGCTGCTGGATTTTTTCTGGCAGCGTTGACCCGCCAGGTGGCATCGTCGAAATGCTCCCGACGCGGGGGAAATGTTGCCAAAAAAAAATGGCATCACTGACCCCACAATGTTGGTAGCGTTGGTGGACATGCGGCCAGCTTGCACGACCGACGCTAGAGCAGTGTCAAGGCACGTGGCGACACCACCAGGAAAGTGACTGTGTCGCTACCTATGTTGCCGCAACAACAATAGCATGCAGCAAGCACAGTAGCGTGCAGCAAGCAGTGAGCAACAGCAGCAGCAAGCAGTAGCAGTAGCAGTGCGTAGCGGCAGCAGCAGCAACAGCGTGTAGCAGAAGCGAGCAGCAGCAGCAGCAGCCGGCAGCAGCAATAGCAGCGGGCAGTTGTAGCTAGTGGTGTTGAATCAAGATCGAGACTAGTATCGGTCTCGATTGTCTCAATTTTATCTCGTCTCGTAGTCTCCTATCTCACCACTCGAGAAAATCTTGTTTTGTCTTGCACGAGATGAGACGAGACCGAGACAAGTCTAATGTCATGCGAGATGGAGACGAGATTCTCGTATCAAAGTGGAATCTCGTTCTTTTTTAGACATATGCCACATGTAGAGAGCTTGTCAGAAAACACTCCTTTGCTGCATATTCATTGTCAAGCAACGGTCATGGAGGGTCAATAAGAACAACCAAATTCAAAGTAATCTTAACATTTTTATTCATGAAAACTCATAAACTTGGTTTACATCGTTGACTGAGTGAATAGTCCTCGCCTGATTGTCAACGATGGTTGAATGCACTAGTCGCGTTTCTTTGTTTAATTCCACGTCGTCTGCTCAAGCACTTCCGTGTCTAGCGGTCAATGCTTTTAGTCATATGGCAATGTGGCAGCATAGAACCTTCTGTTATCCTCATTGCATGTCCCCATATCAAGTTTACATGGTTGAACATACAAACTGGTGGATTTGAACATCAAACAAGGCTGGTTGTAGTTGTTTGCGAGAAAACCTTTCACGTGGTCAGAATGGAATCCGTCGCGAGGTCGATGCATTCCAGCTGCTCGTTTCCATCACATAGCTTGTCCCTCGCTGTGGTCCAGAATGCAAGATTTTGCTTGAGGTGAGCAAGATTGAGACGAGATTAAGGCAGTCAAAACAAAAATCGATACGAGACCGAGATTTTCTCGTTCCCTAAATCCTAGACGAGACATATCCTACCGAAATGAGAAGAAATGAGTTTGAGATAGAAAAATCTTGTCTTGATCTTGATTTAACAGTCCTAGTTGTAGCAGAAAGTAGCAGCAGTAGCAGCAGCAGCGTCCAGTAGTAGCAAGCAGCAGCAGCAGTAGCAAGAGGCAGCAGCAGCAGCGTGCAGCAGCTAGCAACAGCCAGCAGCAACAGCTGCCGGCAGTAACTGTAGCAGCAGAAGTAGCAGCTGATCGCAGCTCGCTACTCGCTAAAAGCAGCTAACAGCGAGTAGTGAGCTCGCTGCTCAAGGCTCGTAGGGAGGAGCGAGCTGCCAGCTCACTCCTCGCAGCTTGCATCGAACTGCAATGAGAGACAAAACGAAAAGAAGAAAAAAAACACAAAGAAATCCCCCATCCTTGCGGGTGGCTCTGCTACAGCAGCACTGGCCACCATAGTCGTTGCAGCCGCTGTAGTAGCTGTAGTAGCACCAACAGCATGTAACAGCTTAGTAGCAGCAGCGGCAACAGCTACAACAACAACAATAGCAGCAGTAGGAGCAGGAACAAAACCAACACCAGCAGCACCTGTTGCACCAGGAACAATAACAACAGTAGTAACAGCATCAGCTGTAATAGCAACAACAGCAGCAGAAGCAGTATTTGCTGCAGCAATAGCAGCAGCAACAAGGCTAGCAGAAATAACAGCAGTAGTAGCAGCTGATGCAGCAACAGCTGCAGCAACAGCGCGACATCCGTTGCAGACATCAGCCAAACTCGACTGAAATCACTGTTGGCATCAGCAAAAGCAAAAAAAAACAACAACAGCGACCATGTAGATGACATAGTAATAGCTACTGACATCAACCATCCGAGGCTGATGCCACTACTGACATCACTGCTGACATCAGTAGCATTGAAAGAAAAAAGGGAGAGAAGAAAAGGAGGGGAAACAAAGGACACCATGACAGAGGATGGAGAGGGGTACTCCTCTATTGCATGGGCCCCCTTCTTGCAACATGTGCACCAGTTGTAGCAGCAGCAACAACAGCTGCCGCTGCTGCAACAACAACAGGAAAAGCAGTAGCAACAGCAGCAGGAGCATCAGCCATCATAGCAGCAGCAGGAGTAGCAATAGGAGGAGCCATAGCAGTAGTAGCAGCAGCGGTAGGAGCAGCAGCAGTAGCGGCAGCAGCCGCAGCAAAAACAGCGGCAGCAGCCGCGGCAACAGCAGCCGCGGCAACAGCAGCAGCAACCATAACACAAGTAGCAATAGTAGTAGTAGTAGCAACAGTAGTAGTAGCGACATCAGTAGTAGCAACAACAATAGCAGTAGCAGCAGCAGCAGCAACAACAGTACCATTAGCACCCCAGAGGCTCTGTCGTTGTTCATGCTGGATCGACAAACCCGCTCGCCGCTTTGCGCCAGCAGCTCAAAATGCTAACACAACAGCTAGCAACACTGCAGCCGCAGACACAACTGTCGTAGTAGTAGCCGCAGCAACAGCATCAGCAGTCGCCGCAGCTGCACTAATAACGTCAGGAAGCACCTTTTTTCCCACCCTGGTACACGAGCCCTGTAGTATCCTATGCCACGTAGTACCTGGCGCACCAACACACGCAATGCCAACATCAGAAGGTGACGTAAGTCCTAGGACCTACTCTGGGTACTGGCTGCAGGCCAAAGGACTTAGAAACCCCACTGTCGCCGCTTCTGTCTGGGGAGAAGTTCCGGAGCTGGGAGCTCACCTTCCGGATCTGGGCGGAGGGCGAGGGCTTGTGGCCCTACTATTTCCTGCCCTTCGACTTCACCTAGACCGACCAGATGTATGACGCTAGTCTTGCCGTGCGTGCCCTCGTCCTTGTTGTCCCTCCGGTTGCACGTCTTGCCCTCGAGCCCTTCCTTGACGAACGCACCACTGGCGTAGTCCTTGACCTTGTAGCAGCGTGACACGTACTTACGCACCCTCATCGTCTGTCAAGTGACCCCAAGACCAGCTGCCTAATCTAGGAGTTCAACTCCCTCCACATTGGGGGGATTGTGACAGTCACGTCATATTGGCACTGTGCCAAGGACATGCTACACCGCCTCAGAGACGGCGTAGCACCCCCTCTCTCTATGGCACGTCTCGCGCCTGTCCGCTTCTACCTATGTCCCCTCCTCATTGGCCGACACTGGCCAACAGTCTGTTACTAGCAAACTCTCTCCGTAGCACAGACATATCCTGGATTGTTGCCTCCGTTTCGTCCACTCTGCCACTGTCGAGAGCATGCTTCACACAACCAGCCATGGGGCTCGATCCAGTCTCCTTCCCTCTGCCGTTTCCAACCGAGTGCATTGATTATGTCCAGGGGAAGATGCACCGTTCCACCTACCTCCTGTCTGCCTCTTGTGCAAGTGTCTTGCTTGACTTGGTTCACTCTGATGTCATGGATTTCCTCCCGACTGAGTCCGTCTAAGAGCACGGTCGTTACGTCCTGACACTAACGGACGACTACTCTTGCTATCGTTGGGTCTTCTTCCTTTGGCAGAAGAGCGACGCCGCTCCCACCATTCGGGACTGGCTTGTTCTTACTTAGCGCGAGTGTGGTCCCCCCTCCCCCGCTTCCATTTTGATTGCCAGGGTGAGTTTATGGGGGAGACCACATTCTTCCTCGCCTTCCATGGCATCCATCATGAGAAGTCAGCACCTTACACGCCAGCGCAGGAGTGCATCTCTGAGCAGTGGAACCGCACCATGGCTGACGGCGTGCGTACCATGCGGGTCAAGTCCGGTGTCTCCGATGGCTTCTACTTTGAGGCTATGACCTTCATGACATGGGTCTGGAGCCAGATTCCCCACGGATACATTCTCCGTAAGTCCACGACATACCTGCACTATTGTGGAGAGCAAGCCGATCTCCGTCCGGCCCGTGTCTGGGGCTGCATAGCCATTGTGTGGCTGCCTATCCCACACCAGGGTAGCAAGCTCAATCTCCGCGGCTGTCCCTTCACCTTCCTTGGTATCTCGCGTGAGTCCAAGGTATGGTGCTTCTGGGATCCCACTGGCATTGCATCATTGAGTCTCGGGATGCCCTCCTCTTTGTGCACCTGTTTCCCCACAAACTCGTTCGCTCCGGCACGACGATGTTCCTTCCATCGTGTGAGGAAGTGGTGGGTCCGTCCTTTGTCTTGCCGCATCCGGGCATTCCATTTTCTGCACTCACGAGTCCCTCTGCGCCAGCTGCCCTGTCCGTGTCCGCGAGCCCCTCCGGGCTGGCTGCCCTGCCCGTGTACGCCAGCCCCTCCGGACCGGCTACTACGTCCATGTCCGCCAGTCTCTCTGGGCCGGTTGCCCCATCCGTTTCTGCCAGCCCCTTCGAGCCGGCTGCTCCGTCTGTGTCCGTTAGCCCCTCCGGGCCGGCTGCCCCATACGTGTCCGCCAACCCCTCCGGGCCAGCTACCCTGTCCATGTTTGCTAGCCCCTCCGGGCTGGCTGCCCCGTCCATGCCGCAAGCCCCTCCGGGCCGGCTGCCCCATTCGTGTCCGCCAGCCCCTCCGGGCCGGCTGTCCCGCTTGTGTCTGCCAGCCATTCCGGCTTGGCTGCGCTGTCCGTGTCCGCCAGCCCCTCCAGGCCGGCTGCTCCATCCACTTCTGCCAGCTCCTCAGTGCCGGTTTCCCTGTCTATGTAGTTGTGCTACACATGTGGTCCGGGTGGGAGCCTTTGACCCAGATTGACAGTGAGCACTTAGGATGTCCCCTCACGCCCTCTCTCACCACGACCCCCTATCACCCCACGAGGCTCCTTGCCTCCTGTCAGACCCACTTTCCTAGTCGTGAGTGGTGACCCTGGCACCAAGGCACTTGGCTTGGCCACGCTGTCAGCCATGAATCACCTACATCCAGGGTCAGCCTTGGGCTATGCCTTGCTCCATCAGGAGCACTGGTACACCGTCGTGGCCATGCTCACGCGTATGCCACCAGGGGGACGGGATTTACACGCCTATACTGTCCTCGCCACGCAGCGACTAGAGGACCCAGCCACCCTAAGTGAGGCTCAAGCGTCCCCCAAGGCCGCTCCTTGGGAGGCTACATGCACCAACGAGCTTGCCGCCATTCGGCAACATCAAGTCTATGAGCTCATCGACCTCCCCCGGGGTCGGAAGGCCATCGGTGCCAAGTGGGTTCTCTGGCAAAAGTGGAAGCCAGACGGTCCCTCGACATGTACAGGGCCCATCTTATAGCCAAGGGGTTTTACTCAGGTCCTTGGGATGGACTATGGCTAGATCTTTGTCCCGGTCGGCCGGTTCTCTACTAGTCGAGCATTGTTCAGCCTTGTTGCTCAGCATGGCTGGGAACTCCATTACATGGATGTAAGCAACACCTTTCTCCATGACTCACTGGAGAGCAAGGAGCTCTACATGGTGCAACCTCCAGGCTTTGACGATGGCTTTGGGAAGGTCTGGAAGCTACAGAAGGCCCTTTATGGCATAAAGCAGTCACCGTCCTGCTGGAACCAGGAGATCAGTTGTACGCTTCTCTGTTGCGGCCTCCTTCACAGCTCTGTCGACCCCGCGTTGTTCATCAGTCTGTGAGGTCAGACCCTTGTCGCTGTCCTAGTCTATGTCGACGACCTGCTCATCATATTGCCGAATGCATGTGCCATCTAGGAGGTCAAGGACCTCCTACATGCTGCCTACCAGATGAAGGACCTCGGGTTAGCACAAGTTTTTCTGGGCATGGAACTTGAGCATGATCGCTCCATGGGCATCCTGCATGTCCATCAAGTGGTTTACGTCCAGACATTGTCCGGGCGCTTCGGTGAGGACCTACCCCTCATGCCGAGAGCATCGTCACCCATTTCGCCCGATGGTCAGACGGTGCTCAAGAGCTCTGATCTAGCCATGGTGGAGGAGCCAGTAGACATGATCATGTACTTATGCGTCATCGGGTCACTGATGTTTCTGGCGACGACAACGCATCTAGACATTCCGTTCGCCGTCAACCTCCTTGGATAGTTCTCTCAGGAGCCGGGTCACCTCCATTTTGAGGTCGCAATCCGAGTACTATGCTATGTCATCTCTACCCCACTGTGAGGACTCATGTTCCGTGGATTGCCGTGCGTTGTGGCAATAAGATACACCGACAATGGCTGGGTCAGCAGTACGGAAGGTAAGAGTCGTACTGGCTGAATCTTTGTTATTGGCGGCACGGCTATGTCGTGGCGCAGCGGCAAGCAAGGCTTCATTGCGCACAGCACTGCTGAGATCGAG
Source organism: Penium margaritaceum (assembly GCA_023375785.1). NCBI lineage: Eukaryota > Viridiplantae > Streptophyta > Zygnematophyceae > Desmidiales > Peniaceae > Penium > Penium margaritaceum. Next base: position 103,266 of record SZWC01002112.1, on the reverse strand, counting down.
TGTATTGCCCTTGATTCTGGCGCTTGTTAGAGCATGTGGCTTCGTCGCCTGTTCTCCGAGTTGCATCAAACAGTCCCGTCCACCACGCTGCAATGTGATAATGAGAGTGCCATGGCCATTGCTAACAATGACGGCATGCATCACACTCGCACAAAGCACATCAATGTCGATAATCAGTATGTGTGTTCGTTGTTGCATGACGGCAGTATCAACATTGTCTGGGATGAGACAACATGGAAGTTTGTTGACTTCTTCACCAAGGCACTGAAGTGTGACTTGTTCAAGAAGGATGTGAGTACGGTCGATGTGCGTTCGTGATGTTCTCTCTCTCTCTCTCTCTCTCTCTCTCTCTCTCTCTCTCTCTCTC
>SZWC01002112.1:79680-97260 GCA_023375785.1 Penium margaritaceum | reverse complement strand
GGGGGGGGGGGGAGTCAGACCTCAATTGAAATTTAAACGCGAGCTTGGTCCACGTCAATGCCCCATCGATGTGGAACACGGTTACGCGGCCACGGTGATAGGATCACCCCGGAACCCCAGGACACCACTGCTTACACATGCTTATACATACTTGTAGTTCCTTACGCATGGAAAAAGTTATGTACACGTAGGTACAAATACATACACGTATTCACATGTAACAAAAAATGCATACACGAGCCTACACATGCTTAAATGTGCTTACACGTACTCTCACATACTTATACATGCTTACACGTACTTACATGTACTTCCACCTAACTACACGTACTACTCTTCCGCGCCAGTACTTTATCCCTCCACTACTATTCCACTCCACTACTATCCCGTCCCACCACTCTCTTCCTCCACGCCTCTACCGCTACACTACTCTAGCGCTCCACCACTCTATCACTCCATTACTCTACCGGTAAACTACTCTCCCGCTCCACTACTCTACTGCTCCACTACTCTACCGCTCCAATACTCTATCAATCCACTAATCTACCGCTCAATTACTCTACCGCTCCACTACTCTACCGCTCCACTACTATCCTGTCCCACTAGTCTTCGGCTCCACAACTCTACCGCTCCACAACTCTGCCACTCCACTACCCTACCGTTCCACTGCTTCACCGCTCCATTAATGTACCGGTCCACTACTCCCACTCCATTACTCTACCGCTCCACTACTCTACCGCTCCACTACTATCCTGCTTCACTACTCTACTGCTCCACTAGTCTCCCGCTATACTATTCTTGTGGTCCACTACACTACCGCTCCACTACTCTCCTGCTCCACCACTCTTCCGCTCCAGTACTCTTCCGCTCCACGACTTTTCTGCTTCACTACCATCCCGCTCCAGTAATCCAGTGCTCCACTACTTTACTTCTCAACTACTCTCCTAATCCACCACTCTATTGCTTAACTACTCTACCATTTCACAAGTCTACCACTCCACCACTCCACCGCTCCACTACTCTACCACTACAATACTCTCCTGCTCCATTATTCCACCGATCCGCGACTCAACCACTCCACTACTCTACCGCTCTACTACTCTACCGCTCAACAACCCTACCGCTCCACTACTCTCCTGGTCCACTCCTCTTCTTTTCCACCACTCTACCGCTCCACTACTCAACTGCTCCACTACTCTACTGGTCGACTATGCTTCCGCTCCACTACTCTCCCCCTCCACTACTCTACCGCCCAAATACTTTACCGCTCCACTTCTCAAGCACTCCACTACTCTACCGCTACACTACTCTCCCACTCCACTACTCTATCGCTCCACTACTATACCGCTCCAATAATCTACCAATCCACATCTCTTCCGCTCCAAAACTCTATCTCTCCACCACTCTACTGCTCCACAACTCCATTGCTCCACTAATCTCCTGCTCCATTACTCTACCGCTTCACTACTCTACCACTCCACTAATCTACCGCTCCACTACTCTACCGCTTAAAGACTTTTCCATTCCACTACTCTACCACTCGACTTCTTTAGCACTCCAATGATATCCCGCTCCACTACCCTACCACTCCACTACTCTACTAATCCACCACGACACTGCTTCACAATAACATTGCTCCACTACTGTATTGATCTACTGCTCTATCGCTCCACTACCCTACCGTTCCACTTCTCTTACGCTCCACTACTCTACCACTCCAGTCCTCTACCGCTCCACCACTCTCCTGCTCCACTACTCTCCCAGTCCACTACTCTACCACTCCACTTATCTCCCACTCCACTACTCTCCTACTCCACTACTCTACCACTCCACTAGTCTACTCCTCCACTACTCTACCACTCCACTACTCTCCCATTCAACTACTCTCCCACTCCACTGCTTTACCGTTCCACTACTCTACCGCTCAACTACTCTCCCCCTCCACTACTCTATTGCTCCATTACGTCCCACTACTCCACCACTCCAATACTCTTCCGCTCCCCTACTCTACTGCACAACTACTCTACTGCTCCACTACTCTCCTTCTCCACTACTCCACCGCTCCACTAGTCCCCCGCTGCACTACTCTACCGCTCCACTACTCTACTGCTCTATTACTCTGCTTCTTCATTGCTCTATTTCTTCACTACTCTTCCATCCACTACTCTCCCGGTTCAGCACTTTTTTGCTCCTTTAGTCTCCAATCCCACTTCTCTAGCGCTCTACTACTCCACTACCCTCCCACTCCACTACTCTCCCAATCCACTACTCTAATGGTCCACGACTCTCCCGCTCTAGTACTCTCCCGCTCCACTACTCTACGGCTCCACTACTCTTCTGCTATTCTACTCTACCGCTGCACTAGTCTACCACTCTAGCACTCTATCGCTCCAATACCCTACTACCTGAGAACTGTACCACTCCACTACTCTACCGCTTCACTACTCTACTACTCCTCGATTCTCATATTCCACTATTCTACTACTCCACTTATGTACTGCTCCACTACTCTCCCGCTCCACTACTCTACCGCTCGACTACTCTCCCACTCCACTACTCTCCTGCTCCACTACTATACACTCCACTACTCTCCTGATCCACTACTCTACCGCTCCATTCCTCCATTGCTCAACTTCTCTCCTGCTCCACTACTCTACCACTCCATTACTCTCCTGCTTCACTTCTCTCCTGCTCCACTACTCTACCGCTCCACAACTTTACTGCTCCTGCAGTCAACCGCTCCACTTAACTCCCGTTCCACAACTCTCCCGCTCCATAACTCTAACGTCCACAACTCTACCACTCCACAACTCTACCGCTTCACTACTCTACCGCTCCACTAGTTTACCGCTCCACTACTCCCCAGCTCCACTACTCTAAAGCTCCACTACTTTGCCGCCCCACTACTTTGCCGCTACACTACTCCACCACTTTAGTACTCTACTGCTCCACTACTCTACCACTCCACAACTTAATCCCTCCACTACTTTATAGCTCCACTACTCTCCCATTCCAATGATTTTTCACTCCACTGATCTTGTGCTCCACAGCTTTCCCGCTCCAGTACTCTACCACTCGACTACTGTCCCTCTCCACTACTCTACTGATCCACTAGTCTCCTGCCTCACTGCTCTCCTGCTCCACTTCTCTACTGCTCCATAACTCTACCCCTCTACTTCTCTCCTGCTCCACTACTCTACCACTCCACTACTCTCACGCTTCATTTCTCTCCCGCTCCACTACTCTACCTCTCCACAACTCTCCCGCTCCACAACTCTACAACTTCACTACTCTAGAGCTCCACTACTCTCCTGCTCCACTACTCTACCATGCCACTACTCTCCCACTCCAATGCTTTCCTGCTCCACTACTCTACTGCCCCACAAATCTACCGCTCAACTACTCTATTGCTCCCCTACTCTCCTGCTCCTCTACTCTATTGCTCCAATACTCTCTCGCTCCACTATTCTCCTGCTCCACTTCTATACCACTCTACTACTCTACCACTCCATTACTCTACCACTCCACTACTCTACTGAAAAACTCCTCTCCTGCTCCACTACTCTTCCGCTCCACAACTCTACTGCTCCAATACTCTCTCACTCCGCTACTCTCCCGCTCCACAACTCTACCGCTCTCCTACTCTCTCATTCCACTACTCTAGAACTCCACTCTTCTCCCACTCCACTACTCTACGGCTCTACTACCCTACCACTCCACAACTCTACTACTCCACTAATCTACCCTTGCACTACTCTACCGCTCTACAACTCTCTCGGTGCACTACTCTCCCGCTCCACTACTCTTCCGTTCTACTACTCTACTGCTCTCCTACTCTCCCGCTCGACTACTCTATCACTGCACTCATCTCCTGCTCTACTACTCTATCGCTCCACTACTCTACTGCTCCACTAGTCTCCCACTATACTAATCTTGTGGTCCACTACATTACCGCTCCACTACTCTCCTGCTCCACTACTCTTCCGCTCCACAACTCTACTGCTCCAATACTCTCTCACTCCGCTACTCTCCCGCTCCACAACTCTACCGCTCTCCTACTCTCTCATTCCACTACTCTAGAACTCCACTCTTCTCCCACTCCACTACTCTACGGCTCTACTACCCTACCACTCCACAACTCTACTACTCCACTAATCTACCCTTGCACTACTCTACCGCTCTACAACTCTCTCGGTGCACTACTCTCCCGCTCCACTACTCTTCCGTTCTACTACTCTACTGCTCTCCTACTCTCCCGCTCGACTACTCTATCACTGCACTCATCTCCTGCTCTACTACTCTATCGCTCCACTACTCTACTGCTCCACTAGTCTCCCACTATACTAATCTTGTGGTCCACTACATTACCGCTCCACTACTCTCCTGCTCCACTACTCTTCCGCTCCACAACTCTACTGCTCCAATACTCTCTCACTCCGCTACTCTCCCGCTCCACAACTCTACCGCTCTCCTACTCTCTCATTCCACTACTCTAGAACTCCACTCTTCTCCCACTCCACTACTCTACGGCTCTACTACCCTACCACTCCACAACTCTACTACTCCACTAATCTACCCTTGCACTACTCTACCGCTCTACAACTCTCTCGGTGCACTACTCTCCCGCTCCACTACTCTTCCGTTCTACTACTCTACTGCTCTCCTACTCTCCCGCTCGACTACTCTATCACTGCACTCATCTCCTGCTCTACTACTCTATCGCTCCACTACTCTACTGCTCCACTAGTCTCCCACTATACTAATCTTGTGGTCCACTACATTACCGCTCCACTACTCTCCTGCTCCACTACTCTTCCGCTCCACAACTCTACTGCTCCAATACTCTCTCACTCCGCTACTCTCCCGCTCCACAACTCTACCGCTCTCCTACTCTCTCATTCCACTACTCTAGAACTCCACTCTTCTCCCACTCCACTACTCTACGGCTCTACTACCCTACCACTCCACAACTCTACTACTCCACTAATCTACCCTTGCACTACTCTACCGCTCTACAACTCTCTCGGTGCACTACTCTCCCGCTCCACTACTCTTCCGTTCTACTACTCTACTGCTCTCCTACTCTCCCGCTCGACTACTCTATCACTGCACTCATCTCCTGCTCTACTACTCTATCGCTCCACTACTCTACTGCTCCACTAGTCTCCCACTATACTAATCTTGTGGTCCACTACATTACCGCTCCACTACTCTCCTGCTCCACTACTCTTCCGCTCCACAACTCTACTGCTCCAATACTCTCTCACTCCGCTACTCTCCCGCTCCACAACTCTACCGCTCTCCTACTCTCTCATTCCACTACTCTAGAACTCCACTCTTCTCCCACTCCACTACTCTACGGCTCCACTACTCTACCACGCCACTTCCTTACCGCTCCACTACTCTACCATTCAACTACTCTCCCACTCCACTACTCTTCTGCTCTACTTCTCTACCGCTCCACTACTCTATCAGTCCAGTGCTTTACTGCTCCACAACTCTTTTGCTCCACTACTCTACCGCTCTACTACTCTCCTGCGCCACTGCTCTACCACTCCACTACTTTACCATTCTACTCCTCTCCCACTCCACTACTCTACCGCTCCACTTCTCTACTGCTTAGCAACTCTACCTCTTTACAACTCCACTACTCCACTACTCTACCGCTTAAGTACTTTCCTGCTCTACTTTTGTACCGCTCCACTAAATCTCCCGCTCCACTTCTCTACCACTTCATTACTCTACCGCTCCACAACTCCCCCACTCTACTACCCTCCTTTTTCACTTCTCTCGTGCTTAAGGGTGCACACTGATCCTGAGCTCCGTGGAAACTACCCCTGAATCCAGATCCAGATCCGGATTCACAGTTCCGGATCCAGGATTAAGGATCCGGCTTGTATCTGCGGATCCTGACTCGGATCCAAGGGCAGGGAGAGGGGGTGTGGGGGCAAAAAAATCTGAATAGACATCTGGCTCAAGTCATCCACTCATTTGCACATTCGAATTTGAACAGCTCAAAATGCACGTTTTGGTTTTGAATGGCAGAATATTTCACGACACGTCCATGTTGTTGACACATGCATCATGTGTGTCAACCACATGAATCCTGTAAAACTGCCAGACTGGAGCCCTTTGTGCATCGTTCATTGGTCGCATATCCCCTGAACTGCCGACTGACCAGCCACCTGTAGCAGCACAATATCATCAGCACCATCGACGGCCGCATATGGATTAGGCATAGGTAGCCGTCGATCGACATCCTCGCATCGTCGGTGGTCTCCAACAGCACAACCCATCCGTGGCACTTGCACTGCCACACTGTTTACAAGCACGAGACGTTGACAGGCTCCTTCTTTTCTGACATCTAGTAGCTCTGTTTTGTGTAACTAGCCATCATTGCCCAAGACAACACTCGCCCACTGACAAAGGCAAAGTGCTCAACGATGAGGAAGACGTCGTGGAGCAAGAAGAGGACGACGGTGCCGTTGGTGAAAAGCGCAAACGACGGGGAGAGAACTCCCTCATCTAGGGGTCATTCAAGAAACTGGGTGTCCAACGGTGCGTGGCATGTGCTTACACTGCACAAAGAAATCCGCGCAACCAGTCTCCCTATCGGCTGAGAGTGGCACCACCGGCACTCTCTGGAAGCATATGCGCCTCATCCACCACGATAAGTGGCGGCAGCTGAAAGCCCTTGTCACTGCCAACAAGCTCCGGGAGGTGAGAAGAACGGTTGCGGATGCTGATGGTGGTGATGCAGCGGCTCCTAAAGACTCACCAATCGCGCATGGTGTGGCGGGTGTCGGGTACATCTTCAACAAGAAGTTTTTTCACTGCATGTTATTAAAGCCTGCAGTGGAAAAAAAAACTTTCTTTTTTGTCCATGGAGAACTTCTGGCTTGCCAAGGCTTTTACACACGCTAACCTGGCAGCAACCATTCCTGGCCGCATGACAATCATGTGCAACATCCCCGTCGGTGCCAAGGCGTCAGCGCATCAAGATGCAGCTGGCAGAAGCCGGCCATCTCCTTTTTGAACAACCGCTGGAAAACCTGAAACAACGTTGAGTACCTAGGCATGACGGCACACTTGATCGAAACCGATTACAATGTATGCGCCATCACCCTCACTTTCCCTGCCATCAAGGGTAGCACTACAGCCAAGGACCTCTTCCAGCTGCTGAAAGCCACACTGCAACAGTGGGAACTGTAGGACAGAGTCTTCTGACTTACCATGGACAACGAGAGTATCAAAGACTCCCTCTTCCACAACCACATGGTCTCGAACCACGACTCCTTTGACAAAAGCCGGGCACATCATGTGCCTCAGCGATGTCATGATCCTTGCTGTGTGAGAATTTATGCCCAATCACCCCAAATCCACACACTTCATAAACTGTGTACATGACTAAAAACATTGCAAGGATCATTCTAGGAAATTGCTCTAGAAAATCAGCAATGTTTCCTAGAATTTGCTGCTTGGAATCACGTTCACACTTAACTTCATGAACACGACCATGAGGCTTTCACTGAACTTTCCTAAAACAAAAAAAAGGAAAGTAAGGAGCTTTCCAGAAAGCTTTCCCTGAGTTTTGTCGCGTCACTATGTATTATTTAAAAACCACTTCGATGTTTCTGAATTCACATTGTTACCTACTTTGTCCATTTTGAAAACTTCATGCTATTCTCGTAGTTAAATCGCTGACATTGCTTTGTCCTCAATTCTGAGTGAGCTTATTTCATGCGTATGCGGTGTCCCGATCACCCACTCGGCTGTTCACAAAGTCGCACATCATGTCATTTTGTCGTCGCTTGAGCGTCCCCCCCCCCCCCCCCCCCCCCCCCCGGTATCGCTTGAAGTGGTTGGGGAGTATCAATTCTGGCCTACTATTTACACTGACTTAATCACTGATACACTTATGTACATTCTTGTATGTTTACACAATACAGTGTGCGATACACTCCCCCAATACACTCGCAAGGATTGGGGGAGAGGGGGAGGACTTCCGATGGGAGAGTTGTTACTTTGTTTGCGACAAGGCAATAGAGCAGTATGAAAGCAGTATGGGATTTTTTTGCGTTTGTGTCAAACAGTTTTAGATTCTCCACAAACCGTCGATGTAGGACTTGCACCACGAACAAGGTTTGGGGGACTTACTCCAAGGGAGCAGTGCATGCCCAACCTGTCCGTCAAGCCATAGCAGTGGCCATGGGGCATAGAAGAACAACAGGATCCAGATCCCCCTGAATCTCCCCGGATAGGAACCGTGTGCAGCCTTACTCCTGCTCCACTGCTTTACCCCTCCACTACTCTCCGTCTCCACTACTCTACCGCTCCACTACAATCCTGCTCCACTGCTCTTGCGCTCCATTACTCTCCTGCTCCACTACTCTACTACTCCACTACTCTATTGCTCCATTACTCTACTGCTCCACTACTCTCCCACTCCACTACTCTCCTACTCCACTACTCTACTCCTCTACTACTCTTCCCCTCTACTACTCTACCTCTCCACTACTCTCCAGCTCCACAACTCTACCGCTCCACTATGTTACCACTCCAATACTCTCCCAATCCACTACTCTACAGCTCCACTACTCTCCTGCTCCACTACTCTCCCGCTCTACTACTCTACCTCTCCACTACTCTCCAGCTCCACAACTCTACCGCTCCACTATGTTACCACTCCAATACTCTCCCAATCCACTACTCTACAGCTCCACTACTCTCCTGCTCCACTACTGGATCGCTCCACTACTCTACTACTCCACTACTCTACTGCTCCACTACACTCCCGCTCTACTACTCTCCCGATCTACTACTCTCCCGTTCCACCTTTCTACCACTCCACTACTCTACTGCTCCACCACTCTATCGCTTAACTACTCTCCCGGTCCACTACTCTTCCACTTAACAACTCTACTGTGCCACTACTCTACCACTCTATGAATCTCCCACTCCACTACTCTACCGATCCACTACTTTATTTCTCCACATATCTAGCACTCCACTACTCTACCACTCCACTACTCTACTTCTCCGCTACTGTACTGCTCCACTAATCTCCAACTCCACTACTGTACCGCTCCACTATTCTCCTACTCCATTGCTCTCTTGCTCCACAACTCTACCGCTCCACTACTCGACCACTGATATCTCTACCGCTCCACTTCTCTACCACTCAACTTCTCTCCTGATTTACTACTCTTCCGCTTCATTACTCTGCCGCTCCACTACTCTACTGCTCCACTACTATCCCAATCCAATACTCTATCACTCCACTACTTTACTACTTCACAACACTACCGCTCTATAACTCTACTGCTCCAATACTTTCCCACTCCACTACTCTCCTGCATTACTACTTCACCATTCCACTAATCTCCTGGTCCACTTCTCTATCACTCCACAACTCTAATGCTCCAGTACTCTCCCACTCCACTACTCTCCTGCTCCACTATTTTCCCTCTCCACTACTCTAGTGTTCCACTACTCTCCCCCTCCACTACTCTACCGCTCCACTACTCTACTGCTCCACTACACTCCCGCTCCACTTCTCTCCCACTCCACTGCTCCACCGATCAATTACTCTCCCACTCACCTACCCACCCACTCCACTACTCTATTGCTCCACTACTCTACCGTTCCACTACTCTCTTGCTCCACTAATCTACCGATCCACTACTCTACTCCTCAATGACTCTTGTGCTCCACTACTCAACCACACCACAACTCTACGGCTCCACTACTCTCCTATTCCACTACTCTACTACTCCACAATTCTACCGCTCCACTACTATACCAATCCACTACTCTCGGGCTCTACAACTCTCCTGCTCCACAACTCTACCACTCCACTACTCTACCGCTCCACAACTCTACCGCTCCACAACTCTACCGCTCCAAAACTCTATCGCTCCACAACTCTACCGCTCCACACTCTATTGCTCCTCTAATGTACAGCTCTATAACTCTACTACTACATTACTCTACCACTCCACAACTCTGCCGCTCCACTACTCTACCGCTCCACCACTCTTCTGCTTCATTACTCTACTGCTCTACTACTCTCCCGTCCCACTACTCTACCGCTCCCCAACTGTACAGCTCCACCACTATACTACTTCACAACTTTTCTACTCCAATACTCTATAGCTCATCTACTCACCTGCTCCATTTCTCTACTGCTCCACTACTCTACCACTCCACTACTCTACCGCTCCACTTCTCTCACGCTCCACTAATCCACTACTCCACTACTCTACACCTCCACAACTCTACCTCTCCACAACTCTCCTTCTCGACTTCTCTCTAGCTCCACTACTCTACCGCTCTATTACTCTCTCACTCCACTACTCTCACACTCCACTACTATACCGCTCCACTACTCTACCACTCCACTACTCTCTTGCTCCACTACTCTGCTGTTCTACTACTTTACTGCTCTACCACTCTCCTACTCCATTACTTTACCACTCCACTACTCTCTAGCTCCACTACTCTACCACTCCACTACTCTCTTGCTCCACTACTCTGCTGTTCTACTACTTTACTGCTCTACCACTCTCCTACTCCATTACTTTACCACTCCACTACTCTCTAGCTCCACTACTCTACCGCTCCACAACTCTACTGCTCCACTACTCTCCCACACCACTACTCTACCGCTCCATGACTCTATCAGTCCAGTACTCTCCTACTCCACAAATGTATCGCTTCTCTACTCTACCACTCCATTCCTCTACTGATCCACTGCTCTCCTGCTTCACTGCCCTACCGCTCCTCTTCTCTCCCACTCCACTTCTTTCCCACTCCACTACTCTGCCACTCCACAACGATACCGCTCCACTACTCTCCCGCTCCACTACTCTACCTCTCCACTACTCTACCACTCCATTACGCTCCTGCTCCACTACTCTACTGCTGCACTACTCTACTGCTACACTACTCCTCGCTTCACTTCTCTACCGCTCCACTACTCAATCACTCTACTACTCTTCTGTTCCACTAATCTCCCATTCCACTCCTCTCCCGGTCCACAACTCTACCACTCCACCACTATCCCGCTTCACTACTCTCTCACTCCACTACTCTCCCACTCCACTCCTCTACCACTCCATTACTCTATCAGTCCACTACTCTACAACTCCAATACTCTCCCACTCCGCTACTCTCCCACTCCACTGCTCTACCACTCCACTACTCTATCACTCTACTACTCTACAACTCCACTACTCTACTGTTGTATTACTCTCCCGCTCCACTACTCTCCGGCTCTACTACCCTCGAGGTCCACTACTCTACCACTCTAGAACTCTACCGCTCCACTAATTTTCCACTCTACTACTCTTCTGCTCCACTACTCTACCACCCCACTACTCCACCACTCCACTACTCTATCGCTGCACTACTCTACCGCATCACATCTCTACCACTCCACTACTCTACCGCACCACTAATCTCCCGCTCCACTACTCTATTACTCCAGCGCCCTCCCGCTCCACTACTCTTTTGCTCCACTACTCTAACAATCTACTACTCTAGCGCTCCATTGCTCTTCCACTCCAATATTCTAGCGCTCCATAACTCTACCGCAGTACTACTCTACTACTCCACTACTCTCCCGCTCCACTACTCTACCGCTCCACTACTCTCCTGCTCCACTACTCTAACGCTCCACTACTTTACTGCTCCATTACTCTCCCCCTCTACTCCTCTACCACTACACTACTCTCCAGCTCCACTACTCACCCGCTCAACTACTCTACCGCTCCACTACTGAAATGGTGTGCTCCTTACCATGAGTGACGTTGATCGTCTTCCCTGGTTCAACCACTTAGAAGTGGTTGAACGCCTAGTGTGACTTTAGATTTGGATTCCTTGGAGTTTTCCATGCATGATAGAGCTTTGAATTGTTTGATTTGAGTGAGTATTCAGAAAGTTAGCCCAGCCCGAAGTTCGGGTGTTGGGCTGGTGGAATCTGGTACCCGCCATGGGTGGCGGGATAATCCACCACCGGTGATCCAGGTTCAACTCGAACAACCCCCAAATGCACCAGGGCCATAAAGGAAGCAACCAGGACAGTCTCCTTGAACAGGGTGATCTTCTCCTTGTGTCCTTGGCAAGGAAAGGTGCTCCGACGAGTCATCATTGAAGCGCCTCCCATTGCCTAGAGTGCAAGGCAAGGTGAGTAGCGCCACTAAGGGTTACTTCGATGGCTATAGCATCGGATGCTCTGATTTGGGCGTGCTTAGATGTGTCGGAAAGCTTAGGTCACAGGCTGCAAGAATCTGACGTAATCTGATGAGGAAAAACAACAAAAGACGTGTTTTGATTCACTTCTCCTGAATGCGACGAGTTCTTCCCACTCACACCCATGATCCTTGTGCTCCGCACTCTTCACCATTGATGTCTATTGGCTACCCCAAAACATACGTAGTGTAAACCAGTGAGAGTTAGGCATCCTTGAGGGTGCCTCTACACCCACTAGTGCCAACATCAACAACTATATGTCTCCACTACCCTAGCACTCCACTGCTCTCCTTCGCCACAACTCTCCTGCTCCACATCTCTACCCCTCAACTACTCTACTGCTCTACTCTACCGCTCCTCTACTCTACCCCTCCGTTACTCCATCACTCCACAACTCTAACACTCAATTACTCTCCCACTCCACTACTCTACCGCTCCACAACTCTACCACTCCACTACTCTACCGCTCCTCTACTCTACCCCTCCGTTACTCCATCACTCCACAACTCTAACACTCAATTACTCTCCCACTCCACTACTCTACCGCTCCACAACTCTACCACTCCACTAGTCTACAGCTCCATAATTCTATCGCTCCAATGCCCTACAGGTCCACTACTCTCCCGTTCCACTACTCTAACGTTCCACTACTCCACCGCTCCACAACTCTACCGCTCTACTACTCTACCCCTTCACTACTCTCCTGCTTTACAAGTCCACCGCTAAGCTACTCTCCTGCTCCATTACTCTAACTCTCCACTACTGTCCCACTGCACTACTCTGTTGGTCCACTACTCTACCGCTCCACTACTCTACCGCTCCATTACTCTACCGCTCCAATTCTCTCTCGCTCCACTACTCTATCGTTCTACTACTCTACCTCTCCAATAATCTCCTACTCCAATACTCTCCAGATCCACTACTCTACCACTCCATTACTTGCCGTTCCACTACTCTCCCCATCCACTACTCTACCACTCCACTACTCTGCCGCTCAACTGCTCTCATGCTCCACTACTCTACCACTCTACTACTCTCCAGCTCCACTGCTCTACCACTCCACTATTCAACGGCTCCACTCCTCTCCCACTCCGCTTCTCTATCGCTCCACTACTCTACGGCTCTATTACTCTACCACTCCACTACTCTACCGCTCTACTAATCTACCGCTCTACATCTCTCACGTTCCAATGCTCTACTACTCTACTACTCTACTGCTCCAATACTCTAGCGCTCCACAACTCTACCACTCTACATCTCTCCAGGTACACTTATCTACAGCTCCATTGGTGTATTGTTCCAGTACTCTCCCGCCCCACAACTATATCTCTCTACTACTCTATTGCTCCACTATTCTCTGGCTCCACTACACTCCCGCTCCACTATTTTACTACTCCACCACCCTCCTGCTCCACTAATCTACCGCTCCACTACTCTACTGCTCCACTACTCTCGCGCTCCACTACTCTACCTCTCCAGAACTCTAGCTTCTCTACTACTCTATCGCTCCAATACTCTACCACTGCACTACTCTCCTGCTGCACTACTTTACCACTCCACAACTCTACCAGTCCACTACTCTCCCGCTCAACAACTCTGACGCTTCACTTCTCTACCACTCCACTCCTTAACCAATCCNCTCTCCTGCTCCACATCTCTACCCCTCAACTACTCTACTGCTCTACTCTACCGCTCCTCTACTCTACCCCTCCGTTACTCCATCACTCCACAACTCTAACACTCAATTACTCTCCCACTCCACTACTCTACCGCTCCACAACTCTACCACTCCACTACTCTATAGCTCCATAATTCTATCGCTCCAATTCCCTACAGGTCCACTACTCTCCCGTTCCACTACTCTAACGTTCCACTACTCCACCGCTCCACAACTCTACCGCTCTACTACTCTACCCCTTCACTAATCTCCTGCTTTACGAGTCCACCGCTAAGCTACTCTCCTGCTCCATTACTCTAACTCTCCACTACTCTCCCACTGCACTACTCTGTTGGTCCACTACTCTACCGCTCCACTACTCTACCGCTCCATTACTCTACCGCTCCAATTCTCTCTCGCTCCACTACTCTATCGTTCTACTACTCTACCTCTCCAATAATCTCCTACTCCAATACTCTCCAGATCCACTACTCTACCACTCCATTACTTGCCGTTCCACTACTCTCCCGCTCCACTACTCTACCACTCCACTGCTCTGCCGCTCAACTGCTCTCATGCTCCACTACTCTACCACTCTACTACTCTCCAGCTCCACTGCTCTACCACTCCACTATTCTACAGCTCCACTCCTCTCCCACTCCGGTTCTCTATCGCTCCACTACTCTACGGCTCTATTACTCTACCACTCCACTACTCTCCTGCTGCATTACTCTACTACTCAACTACCTTTCCGCTCCATTACTCTATAGATCAACATCTCCCCCGCTCCAAAACTCTATCACCTAATTACTCTACCACTCCACTACTCTACCGCTCTACTAATCTACCGCTCTACATCTCTCACGTTCCAATGCTCTACTACTCTACTACTCTACTGCTCCAATACTCTACCGCTCCACAACTCTACCACTCTACATCTCTCCAGGTACACTTCTCTACAGCTCCATTGGTGTATTGTTCCAGTACTCTCCCGCCCCACAACTATATCTCTCTACTACTCTATTGCTCCACTATTCTCTGGCTCCACTACACTCCCGCTCCACTATTTTACTACTCCACCACCCTCCTGCTCCACTACTCTACCGCTCCACTACTCTACTGCTCCACTACTCTCGCGCTCCACTACTCTACCTCTCCAGAACTCTAGCTTCTCTACTACTCTATCGCTCCAATACTCTACCACTGCACTACTCTCCTGCTCCACTACTCTCGCGCTCCACTACTCTACCTCTCCAGAACTCTAGCTTCTCTACTACTCTATCGCTCCAATACTCTACCACTGCACTACTCTCCTGCTGCACTACTTTACCACTCCACAACTCTACCAGTCCACTACTCTCCCGCTCAACAACTCTGACGCTTCACTTCTCTACCACTCCACTCCTTAACCAATCCACTACTCTCCTGCTCCACTACTCTACCACTCCACTACTCTACTGCTCCACTACTCTCCCACTCCACTACTCTCCTGCTGCACTACTTTACCACTCCACAACTCTACCAGTCCACTACTCTCCCGCTCAACAACTCTGACGCTTCACTTCTCTACCACTCCACTCCTTAACCAATCCACTACTCTCCTGCTCCACTACTCTACCACTCCACTGCTCTCCCGCTTGACTACTCTCCTGCACCACTTCTCTACCACTCCACAACTCTACTGCTCCACTACTCTCCCACTCCACTACTCTACCGCTCCACTCCTCTACCGTTCCACTACTCTCCTGCTCCACTGCTCTACCGCTCCACTAATCAACCAATCCACCACTCTACCGCTCCACTACTATTCCATTCCACTACTCTCGCACTCCGTACAACTCTGTACAACTCAGAAATGTGCAGAGCTATACACGGTTACATGGAGTCCTGCAGAGTTGTACGGAGTTGAACAGAGTTTTATGGAGTTGTACGGATTTGGACGGATTTGTACACAGTGTTATGGAGTTGTACCGGGCTATATAGATTTGTGCAGAGTTGTACAGAGTTGTACAAGCTCTACATGTTTATACAGAGTTGTACAGACTTGTATGGAGTTGTACGGAATTGTATGGAGTTGACGGAGTTGTACGGAGTTGTACAGAAGTATATGGAGTTGTACAAAGCTGTACGGAGTTCTACAGGTTTGTATGTAGTTTTACAGAGTTTCACGGAGGTGTACAGAGGTGTATGGAGGTGTACATAGTTGTACAAAATTGTGCAAAATTGTGCAAAATTGTACTGAGTTTTACTGAGTTGTATGGAGTTTTACAGAGTTGTATGGAGATGTACGGATTCAAAAGGAGTTGGAAGGTTTTGAATGGAGTTATACATAGTTGTACGGAGTTTTACCAAGTTTTTCAGACTTGTACATGGTTGTACGGAGTTCTATGGAGATACACACATTTGAACTGAGCTGTACAGAGTGGGACAGAGTTGTACAGAGTTGTAACGAGTTTTACACAGTGGTATGAAGTTGTATGGAGTTGCACATAGTTTCACAGAGCACTATGGAGTTGTACGGTATTGTAAGGAGTTGTACGGAGTTGTACAAAGTTGTACAGAGTTCAACGGAGTTATACAGAGTTAAACGGAGTTGTACAGAGTTAAACAGAATTGTACGGAGCTCTACGGAGTTGTAAGGATTTGCACATAGTTTTCCATAGTTGTACAAAGATACATGGAGTTGTACGGAGTTGTATAGAGTTATATAGAGTCGTGTAGAGTTGTACCAAGTTGCACGGAGTTTCTTCGAGTTGTACCGAGTTGTACGGAGTTTTTTAGAGTTGTACAAAGTTGTATGGAATTGTACGGATTTGCATGGAGGTGTGTGGAGTTGTATGGAGTTGCGTCCTTATTGCACCCTAGTTGTGTCCTAGTTGTGCCTTTTCTTGTGTCCTAGTTATGCCAAAGTTGTGTCTAGTTGTGCCCTAGTTTCCGCCTAGTTGTGCCCTTATGGCACCCTAGTTGCACCCTAGTTTCATGCTAGATTGCTTTAGTTACACCCTTGTCGCGCCCTAGTTGCGCCCTTGTTGCACCCTAGTTGTGCCCTTGTTGCATCTTTCTTACACCCTAGTTGCACTCTCGTTGTGTCCAAGTTGTACCCAAGTTATGTCCTTCTTGCATCCTGGTCACACCGTAGCTGAACCCTAGTTACACTCTAGTTGTGCCGTAGTTGCACCCTTCTTGCACCCTCGTTGCACCCTAGTGGCACCCTAGTTGTGCCCTAGTTGTACCCAAGGTGTGCCTCTCTTGCGCCCTAGCTGAGCCCAGTTGCGTCCTAGCTGCATTCTAGTTCTTCCCTTCGTGCGACCTAGTCGTGTCCTGGTTGCTTCCTAGGTATGCCCTGGTTGCACCCTTCTTGCATCCTACTTGCAACCTAGTTACACCCTAGCTGTGCCTTAGTTGCGCCCTTCTTCCAACCTGGTTGCACCCTAATTGCGCCCTAGTTCGTCATAGTTACGCTTTAGTTACAGCCTAGTTGCGCCCTTGTTACGCCCTAATTGCATCCAAGTTGCACCCTTGTTGCACCCTAGTTACATCATCATTGCACCCTAGTTGTGCCTTAGTTGCACCCTTGTTGATCCCTAGTTGCTTTGTAGTTGTGCCATAGTGGTATCCTAATTACACCCTGGTTGCACCCTAGTTACAGCCTAGTTGCACCCTAGTTTTGC
>SZWC01002112.1:22197-64274 GCA_023375785.1 Penium margaritaceum | reverse complement strand
GCATTGCATCACATTGCATCGCATCAGATCGCGCAAAGCATTGCATCACATGACATCCCATCGCATTGCAATCACATCACGTCAGATTCCATCACAATACATCACGCACGTCTCATGCACAATCCACATACCCCTGGGGGCAACGTGGGTGCTTTGATGGCCATGAGCATGAGCTTTGAGTTGTTGGCCATTTTTGCCTCCCCGAAGCTCATTTCTGGCGTCAGAATCTTGCCTGAACCACCACCAGCACCACAGAGTAGAAGCGGACATGTTCACAGTTGCCAAATGTTAAAGGTGTCACAGGGTCGCGCGACAGCACCCGACAACCAGCTGAACCAGATAAACATAATGCTAAGAGATGCATGTCCGAGGAACAGACAGTTTGCCAAGTGCATCGTGGGGCGGCAAAAGCACCACCATTGCGTAGCCTCTCTGTGCATATACCACCTCCTCCCCACACGGTGCCACTGCAGGCCTCCACCACCACCACCACCGCTTGCCTCTCTCCCACCATTCATACAACGCACAAGGATGGATGTTGCAGCGCCAGCAATGCAGCTTGCGCAAGGGCGCCAGGGAAGCATCCTTGGACTGGCTAGATAAACAGCAGCCATTGTTGAAACAATGGCAATGTCCCTTCCTCTGCGGAGGGAGGAACTAACTCGCACCCACCATGGCTGCCACACGTAAACAGCTTCAGCGAAACGAGGTAGACATCTGGATGTTCTGATGTTAAACGACTCAAAACTCGATCAACTTGGAAAACAAAATTGAAAACAGGCCCTTCCGATTTCATGACACTGATTGAAATGTTGAGGCATCGATCACAGATTCAATCAAATCGGCCCCTGGAACTGGAACCCCAGATCAAATTCAGATTGCACATTGCCGACTTCGTTCGATATCTACGTTACTGGAATGAATGAGTTTCTTGGCCTTCGTGCTCTCATGCCTCGCTAAGATTTGAAGCGTTTTGACCTCACTTCTCAAAAGTATGGCAAATTGCACAGCTTTTGTCATTGGATTCCAGCTCAAAATTCAAATCAAATCAGGAATGAGACTTAATCAGATTGAATATCTGTGCCAAAGGGCAGAATGAAATCAAACTGGATCAACCACACGACTTTCGATTGCAACGATTCCCGATCCCAGCGAATCGCAGGGATCGGAATCGGTGGCAGCAATCTACGATTCGACCTTTCCCTATTTGATCTTTTTTTTTTTCCATGAAACTGAACATAGTTCAAACAGGTCTGGCTGGATGGAGTCTACCTCCATCCGACTAGCTGCATGTGGTTTTTCGCTGCAGAGCACAGTCAGGACAGTTGGTACCTGTTCTTTCGGCCACAGAGCTCAATTCCTGCAGGAGAGACGTAGGGATGAAGCTGCAACCCTTGTTGCCCTCGGCTGGACAGGAAGACTGCGTGCACGGGTTATGAACGATGGTGTGTCCAATCCCTTTGCCGGCGCAGCCCATCGCCAACCACCCAGCAGCTGACCTCATCCTCTTGCTCTCTTTTGCGCAGCATTGCACTGGAGCACGGTGTTGACACATTTCCCTTACCTCCTAGACTGGGCTCTCTCTGGCCCTGCTGTAACTTTGCCTGCCACAACTTTGCAGGTCGCGACTTTGCCTGTTGCGACTTTGCCTGTTGCGACTTTGCCTGTCGCGACTTTGTCTGTCGCGACTTTGCCTGTCGCAACTTTGCCTGTTGCCACTTTGCCTGTTGCGACTTTGCCTGTCGCGACTTTGCCTGTCGCGACTTTGCCTGTTGCCACTTTGCCTGTCGCGACTTTGCCTGTTGCGACTTTGCCTGTTGCCACTTTGCCTGTCGCGACTTTGCCTGTTGCCACTTTGCCTGTCGCGACTTTGCCTGTTGCGACTTTGCCTGTTGCGACTTTGCCTGTCGCGACTTTGCCTGTCGCGACTTTGCCTGTCGCGACTTTGCCTGTTGCCACTTTGCCTGTTGCGACTTTGCCTGTCGCGACTTTGCCTGTCGCGACTTTGCCTGTTGCGACTTTGCCTGTCGTGACTTTGCTTGCTGCAACTTTCTCTGCCGCTCACAGCTACTGACATTCAGTTAGCTACCGTGTGCGCACGTTGACAGCACACTGCGCACCGCAACGCAGACTTGGGAAGCCGCAATTTATGGTGACAACAAAACAAAAACCAGTTATCTTTCAGAAAACCAGTTTCTGGTTCTCTTTCAGAACCAGGAATCTGGCTCTGACTTCAGACCTTAATCCGACCACGTAACCCGGCCCAGATTATTCGGCTGAGACCAGTTTCCTCCTGAAGAAACAGACCAGTTTCAGATCCGCAGAACCGGTCAGGAAGGCGGCGACCAAACCTTACAGGCACCGGCCTGTTCGGTCATGTTCGGTTTCAAGTAGGCTTTTCAAAGGGGAAAAGAGTGAAAACAAAAACTATCTTATGGCATAATCGAACCCATCCTTTGTTGTACAAGCTGCCTGGTGCACCGCAGGTTGCACTGCACAGTATGTGGCGTTGCGCAACGCACTGCACAGTAGCGTTGGCCTCCGTTGCTCCGAACTTGCAACAGCCAGCAGGCTTCATGCTGACTCCAACCATGCCGGCGATGTTTCCGTGTCCAACCTTATGTGCATACCTCGTCCACGACAACCCTAGACCTGCTATTGTCAGCATGTCTCAGGTTGGCATGCACACCACTCCACAACTATAACTGCAAACACGTCAAATCTGAATTGCATAATGGGGTCGAACTACGACACACACACCTACCACGCACGAACACGCGCGCACACACCCACGCACGCACGCACGCACGCGCGCTCTCGCACGCAATCACTCACTCACTCACTCACGCATGCACCCAAGCACGCACGCACGCACGCACGCACGCACGCACGCACGCACGCACGCACGTACGCACGCGCGCACACACACACACACACACACACAAGCAAAGCAGCACACCTTTGTGGATGAGCTTCTGCTGGCGCGGGTGGATGTTGGTCAGGCCCTGCAGCACGTCCATCAGCTCGCCGACCCTCGACCCCTCCCCCATGCTCACAACGTGCGAATGCTGCCCGTACTTCACCACCATCCGCAGCTCCTTCTCCTCCTTCTCCTGCTTCTCCTCCTTCGCCTGATTCTCTTCCTTGTCCTGCCTCTCCTCCTGCACTTCCTGCCTAACCTGCTTCTCCTGCTTCCTTTGCGCCCCTCCGTTCATCTGCCCGCCCTCCGCCTGCTCCTCCTCCGCATCGTCCACGGGGGCAGGGTCCGCCTTCTCCTCTGCCGTCTCCGCAGGCCCTTGCTCAGCCTCTCTCTCGTCGCTCGCCATCGCGATCATGCAAGGCCGGGAGCAAACTCACGGACGTCCACGTTGGTGTGAAACTCTCGCGTACCCGCCAGCAAAGGTTAGCAGTGGCAGATGTCTACCCACACACGTGCGTTCCGTGTACGGTGCGGTTCAGGTTCTGTCCGTAGGAGAATGAGCAGCCGTAGACGGCAAGGCGACCTCGTTAAGTACAAGTGCGATTCTAATGGTGTCAACTGACGGCGATGAAGATTGCCCTCAGAGTACGGAGCAACTGTCTGTTGTTACGTGTCACGATTCCGGCTCAGAAGTAGCCCGCTTGGCCCGCAGGATGCACAGGCAGCACTCGGAAACTCCACCAGAAGCAACACAGCATGTGCGTCGACCACGCGCAGAAAAACAGAGCAGCTGCCGGAGCAGCTGCCGACAGAATCGTTCCGGAGATTCAGCAAGCCCTGGAAAACACAATTCCGATCCGCCTGACTGCCAACAGCAGGTGGGGAACACGACCTGACGCGGAAATTCACAGAGCGCGTCCTGTGCAATGGAATTGCCTCAGTTCTCAGAACACTTCGACCTGCTCGACTTCAACCGCTGCGAGCTTACCGGCGACATCGAAAGGCTGACCCATACGTCTGCTGCTCGTCTGCCGCTCCACGTCTAGCTCAGCTCGGCCTGCTTCGTCGCATAGCGTTTGAGTCTCACTTGCCACCCCAATTCTCCTCCAGAGATCCACATGCAAGCGAGGTGTCTGAGGATAGCAGATCTCGGCCTGAGATTGGGCGGGGTGGAAACTGCTGACCGCGCGATATCGAGGCAGACGGAAGTAGAAATAACAAAAGAGAAATGCGGATACACACGAGGTAAGTTTCAGTCACGACGTACGGTCGCTGAAAGCTTGTGCTACGATCGTTCAGGATGTGTGTGTCAACATTTATTTCAATCCTTTCAAACAACACCAAGAGGTTTTCTCATTACATTGAAAGAAATTTGTAGGCTGTGTAATACCTGTCAGTGAAGTGAAGTGGTTCACAGTTGGAAACGGAGTTTGTCACTTTTCACAAGATTGGGGTCAATTGGGTATTTCTGAGAAGCGGAAAGTATACTTCATTATACTTCCTTATAAGTGTCGGAACTCAAGAGTGTATATACAAATGGCGAGAGTAAGAGAATGAGAATCAGTCGAGCTGTCTGGGTTTTCTGCGATTCGCGTGACACGATGTCGTGTTCTGATTCGTGGATTTGAGAAGTCCCTCGTTGATTCGACGGGGGGCTTTGAGATAGAATTCGAGGTTCGTGAGGCTCGTGGAAGTTGCTCCAAAGAACCTCGTCCGTAGCCACGAATTGTCGAGGATCGTCAAGAATTCATTTTGACAAGTGACCGGAAAATGGTCGTCAACGCATGAGTGTTTTGGGGTATTTGGTAGAATTCCCTCGAGCACGGAAAAAGGACTGCCGCAACTAAGTCGCGAAGTGGGCCAGGAGGGACGAAACAGAAAAAAGGTCCCTCGTGGGTTTTGGGACTCGTGTGTGCCCATCAGCATAACACTACCCCCCTCTCTAGCCTCGACGTCTTGGCACATTACCATCACGTGGCTGGAGTCGAGCTTGATTACCGTCCATAAGAGGATTGACGTCCCAATGTTGACTATACGGCATTCAACTGTTATGGGTCGCGTCATAGTTCTTCCACTTAACTAGATATTGGTCTTCGCCTCCTCGTCGGTAGTGATCAAGGATTTCCTCAACCTCTTACTCGTGGTCATCATCCGCGGTCATGGGTGGTAGGGCAGATGCCACGCATTTAGGAAAATCTTTCGTCAGATCGACATAATGCCAAAGTTTGCTCATGTGAAAGACAGGGTGAATCTCCATGTTGTCAGGTAGTGAAAGTTTTGTAATGACTAGAAAGCGCATCTCAAAGATGTTGAAAGGACCCAACCACAAGGGTTTGAGCTTTGGGTTACTCGATCCGTAAAGTTTGACCGTTGCGAAGTTGAGCAGGTTGTTTGTCATTTGTCTTGAAATCTTTGGTTTGTCTATGTTCATTGGCTTTCTACTTCATACCTGCTTGTGTTTTGGTGATGGTTTGACAGTTTTTCTCCACGATGGCAGAAAATTCTCGTCAATGAGTGTCAATGACGAGGATGTTGCTCTCAGTCTGTAGATCAATCAGGGTGGTTGGCTCTCCTTCATAAACCACATCGAAGAGTGAATTCCCCGTTGCTGCCGATGCTCCAGAGTTACATGCAAACTTGGTGACCGGTAATTTTACTGCCAGTTGCAACAGTGCCGTGAGGTTCACATCGGGTTCGAAGGAGTTGTTCGAGCATTTGGTTGGTTTGTTTGGTTTATCGACAAGTTTATGGATGGAATGCCATTGAAATTTTGAGTTGACTAACATACTACTACATCACATCTCCCCAAAACTGGTAGGTGAACAGCACGTCTTGATCGCTCGTGATTAACCAGGGGACCCCATGCAACCGAACGATTTGGTGAAGGAATAGTTGTGCTGCCCCTTTGGCAGTTACATCCGTAGTGGTTGGGATGAAGTGCGCCATCTTTGAGAACCTGTCGACGATGAAAAACAAGGCGTCAAGCCCCTCCTGTGTGAGGATCGAACCAATCACAAAACCCATGGAGATGTTGGTCCACAGTTCTTCTGGTATTGGTAGTGATTACGACAAACCAAGGGGTATGGTGCGCCGAATCTTGTGTCTCTGGAATAAGTCGCAACTTTTGCAGACGTTTGCAATGTCAACCCCATCTTGTCCCATCAATAGTTCTTGCTAAGCTTTTTCAAAGTATTGTTGTCTCCAAAGTAACCTCCTCAACCGATGTCCTGGCATTCCTCAAGATGCATGTGTCGTAACTCCTTGATTTCAGGTACGGAAACTTGATTCTTCTTCTTTCTATGACAATAGAAACCTACAAAGTGAAACTTGTTTGTGTCGTAAGCCACGTGTGAATACCTTCACCATGCATGGATCCGCTTAAATCAAAAGTGCGTTGATCTCACTGATATCAAGCTAGCAGCTCAACGCATCCGTTGGATTTGTCTTTTTGGGTTGATACTCAATTCCGTTGTCAAATTTGGACTCGAGGAACTCCATCAAACCAGTTTTTCTTAGGCTGAGGTTCGTCTATATTTTTAGGTACTTGAGGGTGTGGTGATCCATTCGAACCACACATTTGCAACCCTCAAAATAGTAGCCCTAAGTTCTGAAGGCGTGAATAACTACGAGAATATCATTTTTGTCGATGACGTACTTAAACTCTGCTCCTTGAAGCTTTCGCAACATGTACCCAATGGGGTATTCACTTTCGCCATGGAATTCTAAAAGAATGTCCCTTATTGCTTGGTCCCAGGCATCAATGGCCATGATGTAGTTGGCCATTGGATTTGCTAATTAAATGGTTGGCACCAAAGTCAGAACTTTACATAAAGACATAAAAACCTCTTCTTTGTTGTCTGTCCAATTCCACTCGTATTTTTTGTTGATAAGGTCTGAAAGAGGCGCTAAAACTCAAACACAATCCTTCACAAACCTTTGATAACAGTTGCAAAATCAAAGAAAAGCTTGTACGTTGCGTAATTGTTTTTTAGATGGCCAATCCGCTGCCATGAATATCATTTTTTCATCCATGGATATCTATCCACAGCTGATGATGTGACCGGGAAACTTGATCGTTTGTTCACCAAAGTCACATTTCAAGAACAACTCAACTTCTCCCATTAGAGGACCTCGAGCACCTATCGGAGATGTTGTCGATGATTCTCCGGGGTTCGGTTGTACACAACGATGTCGTCAAGGTAAACCAAAACAAAGTGTTCAAGGTATGGTTGAAAATTGTTGTTCATCGCTGCCATGAATGTTGCAAGGGTGTTTGTGATTCCAAACAACATAACCATGAGCTCAAATTGCTCGTAATGTGTTTAAAAGGAAGTTTTCCAACGTCCTCATTGGCGATGCAAATCTGGTGGAAACCATTTCGCAGATCGTTTTTGTTAAAAATTCTTGCTCCACGTAGTTGGTCAAAAATCTTATCTCCTTGAGGTAAAGGGGAGTCATTCTTGATCATGATGTCGTTCTGTGCCCGCTAGTCCATGCACATCTGTATTTCACCTGTTTTAATTTTCACAAATAGTATTAGTGTGAAGTGCGGAGATTCAGACGATCGGATGAACCCTTGAGTCAACATGTCGTCCACCCATTGCTCGAGCTTTGTGAGTTTCTGATTGCTCATCCAGGAGATCCCCTTGATGGTACGTTTGTCGCCGGATTTCAGCCTAATGCAATGGTCAAAGTCGCATTTAGGAGGGAGTTTACTAGGTAGAGAAATCCCCTTCAAATTTCGTCAAAAGTCGAGCAAACTCCTCAAGTATGTTTGCGAACTTCAATGCTGATGAGATTCATGAGGCTGATGCGTCAGTTGTAGCGACTAATTCATTCCTCGTGCTATTCAAATTGATGTGGACCAACCACGCCAAGGCTCCTTTCCTCAGGTATCTTTTTACCACGTCAAGTAAGATCAGTGTACCTCATGATTGTTGCTTTTGGGTGCTTACTCGTGCAATTGTTGTGTCCTTTTTGGGTGCCTTTTTATTTCCCATCACATGTTCACCGCAATTTAGCTGTTGCACGAGATGTAGGAAGATCTGATGCTCATCCCATTTCATGCAAATAGCTTTGCAGCTCGAGCCAACTTGCGAGTTTTTCTCGTATAGGTAATCTCATAAAGAAACACGTTGTAGTCTCTCATTGAACATGATCTCTAGATATCTACATCTTACGAATCCCTGATCTGCAATCACAATGGTTGCTTTCGTTGGCGGATGCAAAGATTTCCGTCAATTCGTTTTCCTTTGAAAGATGGAGATTTGTACTAAAAAAATCAGATATTTCATCATTTGATCAGATATGAAGTTGTGAAATCCACCTCCGTCAAGTAAAATAGGCAAAGTCTTATAACTCTTACAACTCATTGATTGCACTTTTAGTACGATTGTGGGCTGGTTTCCCCCATATCTCTCGTAAAATTATTGGATCTTAGGAACCCTAGTGTTAGGCAATCATAGCTGATAGGGTGAGCGAGCGTTCTGTGCTGATTATTTGACAAGAGCAGCGGTCTCCTTATCTACTCTGTCCCTCTATTGTTTCCCGAATTCTCCCCTCCCTTTTGATTTTTATGCTACTTCCCCCCCTTAAAGTTTTATTTAGGGTAGTTCCTTGAAATGTGTCTGATCTTCTTACAGTTGCAATAGGTCCATTGATCCCCTTTTAACTCAACGTCATTGAAATTGGATTTACTACAAATTTTGCAACCGATGCCCATTATTCTGTTGCAATTGATTTATAGGGTGCCAGCCAAATGATTTGTTGAACTTTCAGTTCAAATCTGTGGATTCAATGTGTTCAACGGCTATGATGATTTGCATCTAATTGTTTGTGATGTCATACATCACGAGTACCCCGCAAATATCTTGCTTGAAGTTGTTGTCGTAGTGCAAAACAAAGTTTTTCTGTAGAATGTTGTTGCCAATGAGGATCTCTCAAAAACGTTGCGTGTACTCTACCATGCTTGATAGTTTCTTTACTTGTTGTACCGGAAAGCAAAACTCTCTTTTCTCGTTTAGCTTGCCAATGCAAGCGACAAATGCTTTAGTGAACTCACGCCTGTTGGATGGGGGAGTTGTTGATGATTTCCACATCAGGTGAACTTCCTTCAAAGATGGTACACCTGGTGCCATCAATCTTATAGCCATTGGATCAGCGCCCATGGCTGCTTTACAATTGGATCGCAATTTAATGAGCCCACCAATTTAAAGCCATGCCTCACAAAAGCAAAGCTAAGGAGTTAACATTTTTTTCTTTAGAGTGAACCCCAAAAAGATTGAAGCATACATCCAAACTCATCACAACGATCGGTCCTTTGTGATTCGCTGGATTGAATGGCTGAGAAAGCCCTAAACAAATTGAGGTCCAGCCGGTGTCGATTTGATCGGCATGTATCGCTTGTCCTTTAAAGTTTTGGATTTTGGCAGCATATTACTCCATGTTTTTGGCAAGCATTCATTACAACGCTTTCATCTTTGCCAGCAAGAGATTCACTTCCGCGATCTTCTATCGTGTCATTCATGGAGTTGTGTTAGTCGGTGCTGCAAGCGAAATCAACATGTGAGGCATGCTTGACTCTAGATTGGTTGCGCAAGTTAATGCCAACCAACATTCACTCATCTCCCTTGATGAGACTGAAGGTCCTTCGCGGCGTGCCTTCCGCCATCCACGGTGTCTTTATCGATTAGTGCTCCTAATCATTGAGTGTGCTCGCTCCATGCACCAACTTCCTCGCAAGGTTTGCAAGCTTCTTCTTGCTAGAGATGACATGCTAGACACGTGTGATCTTGAGTTAGTGTAGAAGTTAATCTTGTCCTCCGCCCGGTTAGACGCGATATGATACCAAGTGTTGTGCTTGCGGAACTTAAATGGTTTACAGTTGGAACGGAAGTTTGTCACTTTTCACAAGATAAGAGTTAGTTGGGTACTTTTGAGAAGTGGAAAGTATACTTTTTTTATACAAGTGTCAAAACTTGACAATGTATATACAAATGGCAAGAGTAGGAGAATGTAGCTCATGCGAATCATTTGGGTTTTTGGCGATTTGTGTAGCGCGATGGCGTGCTCTGATTCGTGGATTTGATAAGTCCCTCATTGGTTAAATGAGGGAATTTGAAATCAAATTTGAGGCTTGCAAGGCTTGTGGAAGTCGCTCTAGAGAAACTCGTTAGTAGCCTCAAGTGTTCAAGGATCGTCAAGAATACATTTTGAAGAGTTGTGGAAGTGACCATGAAATGGTCATCAACGCTCATTCTGGAGTATTCATTAGAATTCCCCTCAAGCGTAGAAAAATCACTTCCGATTAAATTGCGAAGTAGGCTCAGAGTGATAGAATAGAAATCAGGTCGCTCGAAGGTTTTGGGACTCGTGGATGCCCATCGGCATGATAATACCTATCCTTCCTCAACTATTCAAATAACATGCTCAAGTTCATTGGCAAATTAGAGATTGTTGAAAAGCTTTTGCTTAACGATTGAGAATATTGAATGTTGTTTACTTAACAATGAAGGAAGTCACGTAAATACAATTTAAAAATTTCCTAAACACAATACAAATCAAGAAATAAAGACAAATATGAGGCTAGGCTTGCAACACAAAACTAGTGCTCATACGTGCTTCACATGCTCAGCAATCAAAACACAAAATAAATGAGGTTACATATACGGTTCCATACATGAATGTAAATCAAGTATGTGCAACATGACCTTTTTTGTTTCAATCCACAACTAAAGAGTTTTGTTTTGAAATGTGTTTTAAAAGATTTGCATTCATACATGCAAAAGGATTTCTCTATTTATTGCATTAACTTCCCTCACCTTGTGGACAAAAATCATTAGATTAGGTCACAAACATTAAAGTTTAACTTGATAAATGAATCATTTTTCCTTTGATGCAAATGATACTACCTTGTAGCTAAGTTTCAAGGATCCTCTTCTTCAAATTATAGAAATTTGCCTCATAATTGTTATTCTAGATTACAAAAAGCTTTTGTTTATGCATGTATTGAACATTATGCATAGATTGGCTTACTATCTCGTGAAGTTATCTACTTGTAATGTATTTGTGGGTAACAAAACCAAAATCCCTATTCCTTCATGAATATTTTGAGAACATCATATCACACACCAAAGCAAATAATGTTGCCACATAAATGAACTCGATCACGTACATCTCCAAGACGTTATCATACTAGAATAAAATAAGACTATCATTTAAGTTTTAGTGCAATCATTTGGGTAACTAATATACCTTTTCCTGAAATCATATACATTAAAGTTTTAATCTTACAATTACATTTTATGTACAAAATTAAGTAAAACACACATGATTCACAAAGCTTCAACACAAAATACACATGAAAACAGAGGGAAGTCCACATCACATCAATCATAAAGATTTAGGTTAAATTTAAGTTTTTCTATAAGTTCACAATTTGAATATCAAAGAACGACATCCTTCTATTTCTCTTCCAATATATGAGCCTTGTCCAAAGCATGTACACAACTCCTACTCTCCACTAGTGTGCATAAGACCATCACAATTACAAGGATATGAAGACAAACATTAAGACTTTGATTACAGCAATGCAGAAGATTGTGTTTGCCAACCAACTCATCCATCTAGAGTAGAGCATCATGAATGTCAACTAACATAGTGATTTGTAGCATCAGAAAAAGAGATAGGTGAAACTTCATTACAACAACCTTTATACATAATTACATTATGTTATCTGAGATTAGGTGTATCAAGGGTCAAATTCTATAGTATCTACTTTCATAAATGCTGTAAGCAACCGAAATTCTTTTATTGATGCTCATAAATATGTTGTTCATAGACATTATTGAAATTTTCCATCAACATGAAAAACTGAGTAGTTGCTGAACCACATGGGATATGTTGTTATTGTGTAGAAAGCATTTATGATATACAAAGGCAACCTTGCGAGGACACCACTTTAATGCACCTTTGTCAAGTATGTGGTGAATGACAAGGGTTCATAACAACCTCACTTTGAATGATACCCCATGACATTGGAGGTCTTTTGCAACATCATGCACAATTATTTCATCCATCACAGGGAGGCACATTTGACCTCCTATAATCTCAAAGGTTCCTTATAGCTAAGAATCTTGGCTTGAGCTCTCTCACCACATGTGGAACATAAGAAATAAGTAAGGAAAACATCTTCATTCAGATAATGGTTCTTCTTTCTTCTTTCTAAGTATATTTTTGCATGATGCTTCCAATCTATATATTCGTAATGATCCTATGTACGTCTTACTTCCATGTACGTCTTACTACTCTTTAAAACGAATGAAAGGATGTTCACTTAAGACAAATACAATATGAATTTAAATTTGAAGAAAATAGTGGTGTTGTTCACAAGGATTGTAGATTTCCATTACTCTTTAAGTAAAAATGATTCTTTAAGGCCCACTCTTGAAATATAAACAATATTGATGTGCAAAATTGCCATCATGATGAATGCTTCTGAAGGGATGAGTTCTCATTCATAACCTTGTCAAAAATAGGTTCTACAATTGTGTGCCATTATCGAGAAGGAATGCATACACTTGTCAATTCTTATGATCATGCATGTGATTGTACTAACTCAAAAGTATGCATTCCTTTGTTCCAACAGACAAGGAAAGATTGCATAGAATCACATGTATCACTATGATCTAATGCACACTTTCCATCAACACAAGCTACTTAAAGTTGCCACCTAAGAATTCATCCATTCCTTTTTTCCTTTAATGTTATCCTTTCTATGCATGATTTTCCACCAACACATTCATTGGCCTGACATAAGTTCCATGTCATAGTTTGTATTCCATTTTTCTTTGTGCCATTCATTGCAAAAACATGTGTTCAAATCAATCATGCTTTTGTAACACTTTTAAAGGTTATCAATGAACATTTTGTTAGACAAGCCAGTTTTTGAATTACATTTCATTGTTAAACGATCGTATGGAACTCAAGGTTCACGTTTGAAAGAACCCAAAAAATGAAAAAGTAAACTCATGGGCTAGAGTGTAGTTTTAATCTCACCAAAAAAACAACCATTGCTAGGATTTGAATCTAAAGAAGTGACACAATGGAAAATCCATTGCCTTAGTCCACTCCTATGGCATTGTTAGATCCTCTTTGTATAATGGTAATGCCACATGCAACAAGTAGGATTGGCTTACATGTTTACAAAATTAACCTTTAATAGCTACTTCCATTTGTGCGTGGTTTTTCTTTGCCAAAATGGCTAAGGAAACCATTTGCCAACTCTTTCCTATACACTTTCCAGGGGCCTAAGTTTGGAGTTTAAAAAAAGGTCGTGAAACATCCCAAAGATCTTAAGGAGCCAAGTGTGGAAAACTATGAGTTCAGAAAAATCGTCAATTCTTGACATAGAAAAATTGAAACACAAATTCACATGTTACTCAAAGGTTTTGTGGTCTCCTTTTGAAATTTGAAATGTATTATAAAAAGCTATTAATGAATGTAAGGATGAATCACTTATCATTGCCATTCATAAATGTGAACAATCTGGAGTTCCACGTCATTTCTACATTTAAGGGTGATCCAGATATTCAACAATTGTACAACGTGGACTTTAAAATAAATGAAACCAAAGAACCCCAATGTAACAAAGGTGCTCATCATTCATCATGTGAAATCCATTCAATGTATGAGATGGATATGATAATGGAATATGTTTGCATAGTATGAAAACTACTTTATGAATTGCTTACCATGTTGTGCATACTTGAACTCCTGATCAATGTTTTTGGAGTGATGCAAATAAAAAATTGTGTGGGGAGAAGAATTAATTTATTTAAAATGGGGGGGCTCTTCTCACCACTCAAAAAAACCGAGCACGAACTTCATTGCTAAAATACATTCTTAACCCAGTGTTGTTATTCAATGGAATCATATGATGTTTCATCACCATTTAAACATTTTTACTTGCGTACCCTTCGTACAAAGTTATGAAACTTTTTTTTTTAACTTGTATTCCCACTCTCAGATTTTTACTCCTTTCATGAATTACCCCAAAAATGTTTGAATCTTTTCCATATTATATATGAAATGTATGTGTCGCTTGGCTGCTAGCAAAGGTGTTGCATATTGTTTCATTTTGTAAAGAATTGTTTTGGTGGAAAAGGGTTAATCATTTGATAAGTAGTGATTTAGAAAACTTTGAATTGTGAGGTAGTTTTAAAACAAGTGTATTCACAAAAAAGGTGCCATAATTAAATTAATCTGTATTAAGTGGCCTCAATCTACATTGGGTCATTTCAAATTTTCTTCAATAATGATTTCACAATTGTCTTTCTAAGCTTGCAATTATAGACTAAATCTCTCCTTGTCCGTAGATGTTTTTTTGAAAAAGTTGAAATGTAAATCATTTCTCTTATGATTCAAATCTCAATCAATATTATTTTATTCAAAAAACAGTAAGACGAATCTTTTATGTTTTTGCATTGATTTACAAAGTTGTTCAACAAAAAATCCATTCACATAAGAAGAAAACCTATTTTCATTCATGATGAATCTCGTCAAAGTTAGTAACAAACATTGAAGGTTTAAGTATAGTAAGAGCCTTCATTGGATGGAAGAAATCAAAAGCATATGTGGAAAATCTTAGTAGTTAGGCTCGAGTGCGTTTGTGAGAGGAATTATTGATGGCTGAGGTGGTTCTCCGCTCACTTGAGAGGCCTCGCTCATCAACTCTCTCACTTGCCGTTGTTTCATCACATCCCTTTCTCAAATCACCATCGACTCCATTACACGGCTTCTTCCTCTCCACTCCCACCTCCTCCCCTTCTACCTTCCTAAGCAATATGGCATGAAGTTAGCAAGCCTTACTACCCACTTAGGTGTTGTCACAACATAAGCGCTAGAGAGGCAATGATAGTCTGCATGCCTAGCTTTGTAATAGTACAAGATGAAAAGGAGAGCAGGTCAAAGTCACCTGAGTAAAAGTGTGCCTGACTGGCCACACTGTGTTCGTCCCATGAGCAAGGCACTCATGGGGAACTTGCAAATAGTATGAATGTTTTCAACTATGTCCCAACACTAGCTTGAGACAATACATGTCGTGCACTTGAAGAAGAGGAAAAATAGGGGTGAAATCCAATCTACTTCAACATTCCCCCTTGTACCTTGTTTTGAGAGTCGAAAGCATGCAAGCCCTATAGACTATGCATGAGAGTAGAACAAGGGCGTAGGTACGCCCTTGGTCAAGAAGTCTCCACACAGATGAGGAGAGTCGACACCATAAATCGAGACAATCTTGAGGTGTAATCCATTTCAAACATAGTTATGCGCAACACTGATCCATTTGGTGCAATGATGATGTTCCGGGTTGTCAACAATGTTATGCGCGCTTTGGTTGTCAACCCGGAGAAAATGTGAATATGTACGTCATACAAGATGATGTGGCACCATTTTGCCTCCATTCTAGCGCCACTGAGTGCCATATACTCAGCTTGTGGTGAAAAATTGGCAATGAGGTCTTGCTTGCCGATTTGACAGGAGACAAAACTCCCTTCAATGTTCAACATGTATTCAATCCTGATTTATGATTATGCAACATCTATTGCATAGTCTGTCACTAAATCCAATAAGTTGAATACCATAAGGTGTGTGGATATATCAAAGAATAAAGTTGCTTCATCCTCGGTGTACCAAAGGACACAAACCAAGGCCCTCATTTGAAGACTTTATGAGTATTTTGTTAAGCGATAGACAATCCTAAACATATAAATGATGTCTCTAAGAGGGGTGACACATGCATACGTCAAAGTGCCCATTATCAACTGTTATTGGTGGGTTTCAACCCCACTCCTTAGAGTGATGTTGGTTGAGTCACTAATATTATTCATTCCTTCTGGTGTGATAAGAGTTACCAAGGATAGAACCATACTTTGTGGCCAACTCCTTTATGTATCATTGCTGGAAAATTTGAATCCACCCTTCCTATTTGTTCTGCATGACCTCCATCCCTAGACATGTGCCCACCTTTCCTTGTCCATTATACATCCCTTGTTCCATAGCTCCTTTGTTCGAGAGACCTCTGTGATGGAAGGAGAGAAGATAAGTAGTTCATCAACATACAAAAAAATTCCAACCAATGATCTCCCTTCTCCTTGAATAAAAAGTGAGTGGTCTCCATTGCTATTTGCAAAACATCCATCCACCTAGTCAGTTGTAAACTCCTTGTACTGACAGTGTGGAGACTTTTGGAGACCATAAACTGCTCCCTTGAGATATTAAACTTTGCCACTACCAACGTCCACTTCTTCTAGCTTTACCATGCAGATTTTCTGTTTTTCATTTACATGAAGGAAATCATTCTTCACGCCCATTTGATGTATCTTCCAATCAAAATGTTTTGCTACTAAAAAAAGAATCAACCATTATAGTACTTACCCACTGGTGTTAAATTGTCCCCAAAGTCAATGCCAAGAATGTAAGAATATCCTTTTCCTTAAAGTTTCGCCTTTTTTCCGTCAATGATACCATGTAATGATTCATCATGAACACCCACTTTGCCTCAACTTATTTCCTTCCTAGTGGAAAATATACCTTCTCCCACGTATCAAACGTGTGAATCTCATTCAACTCCTCCTCAATGGCCGGCTTCCATAAATGCACTTCCAAAAGTTTCATTGCCTCCCTGCATGTGTGAGCAACAAATGGTGATGTTATATGACCCAATGTGATGAGTGAATCCTAAATCCCCTCTCGTAAACTTGCTATAACCCTAAACCACGTTAGAAGTCTAGGTACACTATGGACAAAGTTACAAATTTTCATATATGGATTCATGACTATTTCAGTAGTTTTGCTTTCACTCTGGTACTCCTCACTCTGGGTGCTACGTATCTCAACTACCCATAGAACCCTCGCCTTCTATTCTTGGTCCGACATTAATCACATAAATGGACACATTTTTCCTCGATCACTCAATACATGTGTGAAAGAAAAGGGAGATGGTCCTGCTACAGATTGCATTCCTCGGACAAAGGTTTGGGGTGAAGGCGGAGGTGAGGATGCTGATGATGCTGATAGTGCTCATGGTGTTGGTCGCACACGTAGTGGCGATGGTGTTAAGGGTGCTGAAGGTGCGGATGATGTTCATGGTGCTAATGGTTTTGATGTAAATACCAAGTTTTTGGGTTTTTTCCCTTCCCATGCATGAAATCTATGGATGAAGGGTGATGAGAATGTGGGATGGTGCAATGTACAAAGTTAAAAGAGAGTAGCACGACTGCTATGTCCTTAATACCAAATGATGGAGTCTCTATTGCATATGAAGGTCAAGTAAATTTGACAAGATGTGTGTGCTTGAGGACACCTTGTTGCATTATCATTATGAGACGCGAACCATTACTTGTAGAACTCCATATGACATAGTTCAACATTTTATTTGTCACAATGTCGTAGCATTGCCATGCCTTTGACATTGTACTTGGCCCCATGAGGTACCCCACCATCGTGGCCCATTTACATTTCCATTCATATCATCTTGAGAACACAAGTAGCATGTAATACTTCCTCATACTAGGGTCTGCGTTAGATCGGCTTTCTCACTTTATCACAACTGCCATGGAGGAACATTCAATTGTACGTGACCGTGAGGGATGTACTTTTGTACCAAAAAACAAACTTTAATCCCTCACTTTGCAAACTTAATGGAACCACTCTTGCAATCATGATGGTTCAAATTAGTTCATTTATCATATTGTGCTAACGTCTTACAACTTCGCTCTACTCAGGTGTGTATGGAGCTAACATATGATGTTGAATACCTTGAATCATTAAGATATCCTCAACCTTTTGACTTGTAAACTCCCCCTAGAATTGCCACATAGAATGCACAATGCTTGATTGCATTCACATTGTGCTTAAGGTAGCTAACAACAAATTTCCATTGCAGTGTGCCCCTTCTCTCTCAAGACAAAACACCATATCTTCGGTGTGTGATCATCAATGAGAATGAACACACACCTTGCAACTTTTGCTACTAGTGTTGGGTACTTTTGGCTTGGAGTCCAAATGTTGGTATGAACGAAGTGAAAGGGGACAATGGATACGTGTACATGATGGGGAAACGGGGGCTCAATCATTTTGCTACTTTCATAAACAAAACATAAATGTGATCTCTTCAGATTTTTTATCATATCAATAATAGGACCATTGGCTAGACTTGCGTAAGGAAGGTCATGGAGAGAAGATTCTCCAATGCGGGCAAAGCGCAAAGACAAGGTTGACAACGTGTTGGCATCGAGCCCTGAAGAGGGGCAGGTATGAGTGTGTGTATGAGTAATGATAAATCAAAGTAGTACACTAACCAAGTGACGTTTTTCTTTTTAACATGGTCTAGGTAGAGAATCCCACTAGCGGGTTACACAAGTGACAGACAAGTGGATTTGTAAAAATTCCTTACATCCATGACGTACGCTACAGCATATTTTCCTCTATAGGTTGGTGAACCCTTCGTCCGAATCCAACCTTCATCCGTATAATAAGTTCATCCTCAATTATTGGACATATAAGATCCATGTAATGGACACCTCATGTTATTATCCTTATATACAAATTGTCCCAAACCTCTCCATACAAAATGATTCTCCCAAAGCTGTTCGTACGGCAGATACGTTTGTCAAAGCATATAGTGTTTTAAAAAATCCTCTTATTTGATTAAATGTGTTGTGATGTGCTAGTGTCATGAATGCAACCTAGCCCTTGAAATCCTCGTTTTGTGTTGATTGCTATGTGTCATGTAAGGGGTCTTCATATAAAGTGTGAAATATGCAACCATACTAGGTTTTGTGATTGAACACTACGTTGAGTATTTGACATACCTCCAAGAAAGGATGCAATACCCATTGCATGCTATAAAAAGCTTTAAATGATATCTATCCCATTGATCTTGGCCCCATTTCTTTCTCAATTTCAATTTAATATCTGCACACAATAACCTTCTCCCTTTTTCTTGCTCTCTCAGTTTTGTATCGCTAACTATTTCAATCAAGTTACATAAAGTCTATTGTCTTGTCTTATTCAAGTTACATAGTGTGTCGTGTGCTCAACTCCCTCTCGTGAAGAAAAAAGGACATATGGGCAGCATGACCCTTCCCCCTTATTGAAATGCTTCTCCTTTCCATGTTCTTCTTTGCGTTCCCTTCACAATGTTCTCTTTGTTTTGGCTTTTGTTCATTTTTCTCCATCCCACTCTTCACTACCTCACTTTTCTCGATGTCTCCCTTGCTTTCCTCATATCACGGTGGTTGTTTTTTATTATTTTTTCTTGTTTTTTTGTTCACTCACTTGCTATATTGCTCTAATCTTCTCTCACTCAATCGCTCTCTCACTTTGTCATTGTATTTCTCTTTCGCTCTCCTCCCAACATGTCTTTTCTCTCTCTTATCCGCTAATACAGTTCTATAGTGCAAGGACAACTTTTTTGTTTCCTTAAACAGATATGGAGCTCACTTCTCATCTGTCTAGTTCAACCTGCGAACAAACGCCACAAAATCTATACATTATCTCATTTGCCATTGTGCATCTAACGGCTGAAGCGAGACAACCATTGACACTTTGTCGGAAAACATGAAAACGATGTCATGGAAAGATGGGAAGTATCCTTCATGATGAATGTATTAAAAATTGATCTCCCAAAAAATTAAATTACTCAGATGATCATTTATGAATTGATTTCTTTGTGAGAACCAGATGGGAAGGAGAGTGCACCTAAGGGAGGTCACCAACGAACAAATCTCAAGGATTGACTTAAAACCTTTGAACCCCAAAACCTTTTTCCCTAGCTTCTACAATCAATGAAATCAATTGTTTTTTTATGTAATAGAGTCATCATAACACCTTCTATCATCCGGCTCACTTATAGCTAAGGAGAAATGAAACTCTATAAAAAATGGCAAAACAACCCACCATGTTTTTCCCTCTAGTCCACACCAACACCTCACCACTATCCTTTAGACCCTTGCCCTTACCCTCATTCCATGTCAAAACTGTAATGAACACATTATTAAGTCTACATTTCATATTATATAGCCCCTTGACTTTCCCTTTCATTTGTGAGTGAGAAGTTTAGTCATGAAATGCAGATGCTCACTCATACGCACACAACCACCCACACAGGTGCTATCACAACACAAGGGCTAGAGAAGGACGGATATTCTTCAAGCCTAGTTTTTCAATACAAGATGAGGAATAACAAATAGGGTTAGATTCACGTAAGTAAGAGTGCCCCTCCAAGGCCATTCTCAGTCATCGCTACCATGTCCCTTCAATGTGCTGTTACCACTCATGGTCTCATAGTCTCTGATGTCTCGACGCTCTCTATCAGCTCCCTTCATGGTCCCATACTGACTGCCTTTGAGTTTTGTTTTCCTACTCCCAAAGTCCCATGATCGTTTCCACTTTTTCTCACATCTTCATGTCCATTTGTGACACCCATTGTGTGATTTCGACCCCAAGTGTACATTATGCGTCTACTATCGTGTATAGCATTATCTCATATGACAACCTAGCTTCATGTGTTGAAGCCTAGTTTTTGTCCATGCTCTCACTTTTTGGCTCCCACCTTCTTGTGGGTTTTGAATGAAGTAGTTGTCAACATTTCCTACCAGCTAGACCCTTCTTAGTGTGGGAGTCACCTCATTGATGGTTTTTTCCATCTTTTACTCCTTGTTCAAGTGGTGACAGAGAGACCCAACAGTTTGTGGGAGTTGGGACATCCTCTGTGTGACTCTTTACATACTTTTGCTTACATAGTCATGTCCTACATTACAGTTTGAGAATATTAAGATCCTTTGTTGTGGAAGCTTGTAAAGGGTTTTCTATTAAATTCAAGTAGTCAGGCTTAAGTGTGCTTGTGAGTGGATTTTTTGATGGGTGAGGTGGTTGTCCCCTCATGTGAGAGGTCTCGCCCATCTAGTCTTTAACTCACCATTGTTTCCTCACTTCAATATCTCAACTTGCCATTCACTCCATTCCACGTTTGCCTTCTCTCTACCTTCTCCTCCTCCTCCTCCCCTCCATCCATCCTATTCAACATTTAAAATTTTGTTGTAGCTTTAAGGATGATTTTTTAAAAATCATGTAAGAGCTTATGGAAAATATGTTTTAAACTTGAATTTCATGCATGAGCATGAATAAAATAGACATGAATTGAAACAAAATGTTCTGTTTTATGCATATATGAAAATCATTGATACATATACATTGTATAAAGTAGTGGAAGATATAAAATTCTAACATTATTGTGTCCAACTTGAACATAGTTTAAGTTTTTTTTGTGTATGTTGACGTGAATTGGAATATGGATCAATTTTCTGTAACCGTTTTTGAATTATTGATATTTGATGATTTGGGTATATTTAACAACAATATGGGTAAATGTTAATTATTGTTTTCAGATATTATTTGTTTTATAATTTCTTATAGATAATTCTTTTTATCTGATAATATTACATCTCATTGTATTAAAACAATTCCATAAGATTTTTAATAGCATGAAATAGAAATAAAATTCATGTTTTAGAAAATAAATATTTTTAGAAATCATCAGAAAATCATTTTTACTTATTAGAAGGTTTTTAAAATTAATAAATCACCTACAAAAATCTTTGAGATATTATATTTTCATAATTTATCCAGAATTTTTAACCATGGCGTTGTTCTTCCTATGAAAATTCATAAATGGAAGGCTTGAAAATTATCTTTCCTATTATATTGTCATTAAAATTTGAAAAATGTCTTGAAAATGTCTCATGAATAATTATATCATAAATCCTTGTCATTTTGAAATCTTCAATTGAATTTTTGCACCGTTCATTTCGCAAAAGTATCATTAAAACTACATTTATCATCGTGAAATTCGTTCATAATATTCATTTCAGATAAATTTCATAAAGTTTAATACTTTTTCTCAGATTTTATAGAATTGAAACTTCCTCTTTATTAGTAGTATAAACGTAAGTCAATTTCAGCTTAAGTTGGGTTTGATATTCGTAAAAAAGGAAATAAATTACTTCTTGCATCTTCATTTTTTACAAATCAAAAGGCTTCATCAGGTAGACCTATGTTGAGCTTTGGTTTTGTGATAAACTCCTCTGGAAGATCTTCTGGTGTAGATTTGAATTCTGCAATATTTCAGGACCAGGGAAGATGAAAGGATGATTTTAGATATGAGATCGATGATTCCTAAACCCTAAGGAACAGAGAGAGGAACAAACCTACGTGGACCTGGCCTCCTTACTAAAAGGAAGTTTGTGGCGAGACCAGTTATGTTCAAACGTTACTAGTCCAATGAACTGAGATAATGAAAGTTGAAAGACGTTGGTGACGAAGTTACGGAACCTATATTTTCAATTGTTTTGTTCTTCAGATTTGGCTCGTAAAGATGCACAGTTTTTTTCCCGCTGTTTCCCTCATGCCGGAAGCCGACACCTGTATTGTCAGGCCTGCAATGACAACTCCGCATGCGGCGGTTAGCGACCTTCCTTTGGCAGCAAGCGGGCACAAGCGGACAAAAACTTCATGCGATCACCTGCTCCTATGGGCGCACGAGCCTTTCGGCGGCGGCGTAAAACCATTGTCACATCCGGAATGTCAACAAGGACCTGATCAATAGTTCTCGTCCCTTAATGTAACCGACTTATGTTAGGGTAGCCACCTCGGTAACTCAACAAGCCCAAGGTTTCAACCACATCGCCCTACAGTTCCATCCGTGAAAGAAATATTGGTTTTATCCATAAAATTCAGAAAAAAATATAATTTTTCATAATTATTCAGAAATTACATCCAATCATTTCAAATTTCAGGACAAAGAAAATCAAAGCATGAACAATCAAGACATGGTGGTTTCTTTTCCCCTCTCTTCATTCAGAAGATAAAAAAACATCCTTCATAATTTCATCTGTTTATGATAAATAATTAATTTTTACCCTGAAATGTTGAAATATTTTCATGGGGATAATTGTTGGACTAGGTTGCTTGCATTTGCCCAAATGACTAAATCATGTTTTAGATTGGAAAACCTGCATAAAAGTCTGCTTCTTATTCTAAGATATACAAAACAGATTGAATATTTGAGGATTTTACCTCGATGTATGCGTCTTTTATTGTATGCGTCTTTGATTCTGGCTTCCAAATTACCATGGTTGTATGCAACTTTGATTCTTTCATAAATTGTTGC
Source organism: Penium margaritaceum (assembly GCA_023375785.1). Lineage (NCBI taxonomy): Eukaryota > Viridiplantae > Streptophyta > Zygnematophyceae > Desmidiales > Peniaceae > Penium > Penium margaritaceum. The sequence continues at coordinate 41,124 of SZWC01002112.1, read as the reverse complement.
CCCACTGGAAAGTGGATACGAGCTTTGGAAATGAAGAAACATGTGGATGTGTTCTTTTTGTTTCATGTATAATATGAAAGATATGAGAAGAACATGAAATGAAATAGCGTTGAAGGCCAAATGTCGAAGGGGTCCATGAACAATGTTAGTCACTGTTGAGGGGAGGTCTAGGCATTGGTTTATTTGCCACAAAAAAATTGACATCTGGCCTCGCTGCATAATCACCTCATTGATGCAGGTAATTGATATTGGAGTGACACAAACACTCGCTCCACAGCATACAATGTGGTGGCATGTGGGTGTGCACAAGGAAGTGAGGCAGATCCATCCTTGTAGAGCGCCACGTCAGAATTTCTGCCACAGGCTCACAGATTCTGTTTGAATAATCATGGTGCTACTGTCTAGGGGTTTGTAGCTTGGTAGATCCTCCCAGATTGAACTCTGTCAAGTATCTGTCCTGTTGCGTGCTTGTGAGTTTATTTTGCCAGCAAGATCTTGTTTGGTATCTTGCTATGCGTGAGGTGCAAGTGAGGGTGAGCTCATTACTTGCCCGCTCATCACCTCAGTACCTGCTCTCTACGAATAACACCCCTTTGAATTATGACTCACTACATTTGCATTTCTTGACTTTACCAAAACCCCGTCCATGTCTTTATGTGCCTAGCTAAGTATGTCTCACTCGCACCTTCCGGGTCGCCTCTGCTACCCTCTTGGCAGTTTGTAGCACCCACGTGAAGACACTGCCTGCGGTCTGTCTCTTCTTATGATCGCATGCGGGCTCGACTCCACATTGCCTGGCCAAACCATCCCCTCACACTGACAGTAGAGGGTCTCAAACAGCCGCAGCTACGACATCTACTACAAGAGGGACTCTCGTTGTTGCAATAGCATCGCAGCAATAATAGCAATGTCAACGGGAGCAACTGCGACCACAACCAACAGCAACAACGGTCGTAGCAATGGCAACCGTAACATCAACGACAACAACTGCAACCGCAGCTACACTAAGGAACAACCGTAGTAGCCGAATCAGGAGGAGCTACGACAGTAGCTGTAGTAGAAGAAGCAGAGAAAACGACTGTTGCTTCATGTAAAGCTGTAGCATTGAAATTTTTGCCATTGGCACACACAACAAGAGTAGCAACTTCAATGACGGCAGCTGTAGCCACATCTATAAGAATAGCCATCGCAAAATCAACGACAGTGATTGCATCTATAGCCACAATAACCGTAATGCCAATAACAACTACAGCCATGCTCAAAACAGATGTAGTAGCTAAAGCAGTAGTAACCACCACACCAGCCATGCTAACAACAGCAACCAAGCGACTGCGCTCTGTGCTCCCCATGCACCACACTAAAAAGGAACAACATTTACAATAGTAACTACTATAGCAATTGTCGCAGCTCCAGTGACAGACTCATCCTCCTTGTCACACCACTATGGTGGTGTGACATCTTTCACGCTCGCGCTTTGTGACATCCCAAGCACGCTTCCTCCTAGGGGGTAACGAGAGGGGAGGGTTCCGCATCGCCATGTGCATCATTGTAAAGGCATGAGCAATGGTAGAGCGTTCAAGTATGCCTCAACACCATTTGTTTGGGGTGCACTTCACCATCCGACAAGCATATCTCTATCCCTTTCTGTTTTGGGGGATTTTCAGCCGTAGGATATTCCAGAGGTAACTTCTATTGTGATTTGTGACGTTCCTGTTGACTTGTACAATTTACTGTGACCACTCGGTCGTGTCCATACTTGTGTAGATCCCTGATGCAAACCCTGGTGGTACCGGTCCGTCCTAAGGTGGCAGACTACCAGCTTGGGGCCGACCGACGACCGTTCCAGAGCTCTGGACACTACCCGGGACCCCCTTCAATTTTTTTCTGCAGCACACAAGAGTTTCTCGGTGGACTGGCCATGGGCCCAATTTGCAATTTTTTGCATTGTGTGTCCACCGTTTGATGTTGGATGCATGCATGTGACCAGTTGCAGCGTCCGGTTTTTGATCATGTACGTCTTTGTTCGGACGGCGTAGCGTTCTGACATGTCTGCGTAGAGTTACGACCAGAATAATGGTTTTGGGCCGGTTTCAGGACAGATCTTGCACTGCCGCGTGCGACACCCGCCGTGCGCCAGGGCAGGTACTTATGCCATGGAACTGTCATTTGTCATTTCTCTCTGCAAATTCCATTGAAGCATTCTGACACATTGCCTTGTGTCTCCTAGCCAGACCCTTGCCTTTGTGTGCAGGACTAGTGACTATCCTCCCCGTCTGGCCAGGCACTGATGCCAAGTCGGTAGTTGTGTCGCTAGGAAGCTTCCACACATCTTCTCATGGTATCAGAGCGATGAGGAAGTTCTCAGCAAGCTGCGTAACAAAGATGCAGCAGAGCAGCAACAGTGAGAGTCATCGCTGCAACAGATCCACACGGACCTATCGACAACAGCCGACTGCCGTCGTTGTCGCTCACCATCATCACATGAGAATGCATCAGCAGCAGCCGCTAGCAGCAGCAGGCAAGAGCTGTAGTACGCTGTAGTTGCCAGAAAATGCCAACATTGGCATATGTAGTAGTAACAACATTGAGCAGTGTAGCAATAGCGGTAACAGCAGTGGCGGCAACAATGTGCGGCGACAGAAACACATCAGTAGTGCACGACAACAGCAGCACAGTAACAGTGTAGCAGCAGCGGCAGCAGCAGCGCCGACAGCAACATAATAGCAGCGATAGCAATAATGACCGTAGGAGTGGCAGTAATAGTAGTGCAACGGTTATGCGCGGCGGCGGCAGCAGCGCGCAAGAGCCGCAGCATGCAACAACAGCACCACAAGCATGTAGCTGCTCCCACAGCTGCACACGCAGCCGCGCAGCTGCTGCTTCAGCTGACAACACAACAGCAGCAACAGCTAAGCGAAAGCTGCTGCGCCGCTTCTGTGTAGCTTCCACGTGGCTGCTGCGGAGCGGTTGCCTGCCCGCGTAGCAACCATGAGGGTTGACAAAAACAAAAAAAAAGGGAGGAGGGGAGCTGACGTCTGCATTTTTCCTTGCTGACATCATCAGGTCATGCTGACATCAGCAACTTCCTGTTGACGTGTGCAGTTTCCTTAGTGAATTCTTTGGTTGGAGAGTCAAAAGTTGCCAGCGTTCCAACTTTGCGAGAAACACTGATGTTTTGGCAATCGGACCACGTTGACGTCTCATTCCATAATGAGCAGTGACATGGCTCCATCCGATGATAAGGGAAAACGGATACTAGATCCCTCTTCTTCCTTCTCAGGCATCATGAGCCCACGTTCGGAGGCTATCGAGGACCTGCGCAGCCAGCAGGACGAGATGTGTTGCCTGTAGCGGGAGCAGACTGACGCCATCCGTACACTCACCGAGCTTTTTCGTGGTCATTCCACGACCCCATGATAGACCTCTGAGGGAGCGGCCGGTGTCGCACCCTCTACACAACAGTCAACTCTAGCACCGGAAACAGGAGCTCGAGCTGACCTGCCACCTTTTGATCCTTTGGATGAGGATCCAGATATGCTAGGCATGGAGGGCGACTCCCCCGAGCGCAAGATATGTGTGCTTTAGGAGCGTCTCCACCAGCTTCAAACGAGCTCTTCGACCTCACACACATCTTGCTTTCTTGATATTCGATCGTCACCTGACCTCCACCCCAGCGACTTCCCTCTTCTCGCTGCCTTTCCCATCCCTTGTCCTTCCCAGCCTGTGGTTAATCTCCCTACAGAGCGGCAACCCAAGGACTTCGAGACACTGCCCCCACGGGATGACAGCGAGGACGGTTCTGACTATTAGGAGATCCTCTTCAAGGTTTGGGCCACTTTGGAGGGCGTGTGGCCCTACTACCACAGTCCATATCATACTACAGACCAAGCACAGGTGCTGACAGTAGCTAGGGCAATGCACGAAGGTCTGTACGCCATGCCGCATGAGACCGTTGTCGACTTCCGCTCATTCCTTGGCGAGGCGGGCACGGGCACCGGCGCTCATCCACATGAGTGCCGAGACGTTACATTATCCCTGCTTGCTTGAGAGACACACGCCACCCACGCTGCGCACATTCGTGCCTTTTACTCCCTTTGTTAAAGGCCTGCCAAGCCTATAGCCGACTACTTGCGACACGCCATGCGCATTTACACATGTCTTGGGACCTCAAGAGGTACACAGCTATGGAAACTCTGCACAATCATGCTCGAAGTTTGCCTTGAGCAAACCGATATCTTCACGAGGTACAACAAAGTTGTTCTCGAGCCTTTTTTAGCTTCACTACTACTTCTTCCCTCATTGCACCAGCTCTTCCTCCAGGTGACTTTCGCTCGTGAGGCAGCCGTGGCTCATTAGGAGACCCCCTTGGCTGTAGCAGTCGTTGCATCACCACCGATGCCCTTCCTACTGAATCTTTCTCCATCCTCTGCCACATCCTCCTCTTCTCCTTCCACTACGATTACACTGACTCAGACATAGGGTGTCGTGGTTGCAGCATAGGGGGCGAAGGGGCGACAAAGGCCCGGCTCGGGCCAGCAGCATTTACAACAGTAGCCGCCATCGGGTAGTAGCAGTGGACGCTCTGTTCATAGCTACAACTGTGGAGGAACTCATCGCTACACCGAGTGCCAGCAGTCGCTCGACTGGGCACAGATTACTCACAGGCTCTTGGTTGCACACACACTACAGTGTACGTCGAGCAGCACATCCTCCGGAAACGCGGCGATCACGACCGCACCAGTTCCCACTTCACCACTGGTGACCAGCGGCGATGGAGACCCACGTGACCGCACCATCACAGAGCTCCGACACCTTATGGCGCTTCCATTTCAGGGAGGTGCGAGTGGTTGTCAAAGCCGAGTGGTTCACAGAATCTCTATCCGTCCGTTCTTGTGGCTCGGCATGACTGGTGTGGTGGGGCACAGTCGGCATGTGATGACAATGGGCCTGACTGTACAGATTGGATTCATGAGTCTCACCTTTGTGCCCTTTGTTGTTCCTCCCCACCTGTTGCCCTGCGTCCGTCTGAGGTCGAGTGTTCAATTGCCTATTGTACAGTTATGTCCTCCAGTCTTGATTCCGGTGGCACTTGGATCATCGACTCCGGTACCACTCATCACATGACCTGTCATCGTAGTGATTTCGTTATCCTCGGCCCTGTCGCGCCTGTTCGTTCCGTCCGCACAGGCTCTGGTCAGTCCTTGCCAATCCAGGGTGTTGGGGTTATGTGTTTCGATGGTCCGTGTGGCCCCTTGCACCTTTTCGAGGTGCTGTTTCTGCCTGACCTTGAGCTTAGTTTGATTTCTGTACGTGCTTGCACACTGATGGGACTCTCTGTGGAGCACACTACAAAGTCCGTGTCTGTGACTGTTATTGACACTCGTAGCATTATTCTTCGTGCCTCTGTTGTGGATGACCTGTATCGTGTCTCTTGGACTTTTGCTCCTTGCTCCCCCTCCCCTTCAGCTCGTGTTTTTATCACTAGTGTTCTGTCTCCTGAGGACCAGCGATTGCTTCATCGTCGACTGTGTCACGTAGGCTCCGACACTGTGTTGAAGGTCATTTGGACAAAGCCCACCCTCGGTCTTGACGCGGCTTCTTTCGAGAAGCCTCCCAAGACCGACTGTCTCTTCCGCGCTCAGGGTAAGATGTATCATTGCACCTACCGTGACTCCCGTTCTTGCACACTGTGTCCTCTCGTGTTAGCCCATTCGGACCTTCTTGGTCCTCTTCCTATCGAATCTCTGTCCGATCGAGGTCAATACATCCTGACCCTGACTGATGACTTCACCCGGATGCGATGGGTCTACAGCCTGCGCCAGAAGAGTGACGCCGCTCTTGCGGTTTGCCTCTGGTTAGTGATGGTTGAGCGTTTGTCCCGCCACACACTGCATACCTTCCGCTTGGATCGCGGCGACGAGTTTCTTGGCAAGATGGACAGCTTATTCGCCGAGCATGGGATTTTTCACCAGGTCTCCGCTCCTGCTACTCCTCAGTAGAACGGTGTTTCTGAGCACATGAATCGCACCATGGAGGATGCGGTTCGCGCTATGTGGTCAAAGTGCGGTCTTCCGGTGTCCATCGCTTTTGAAGGCTTCGCCTACATGACTTTGGTCTGGAACCGCCTCCTGCACGGTCCCCTTCCGGACCACATCACACCGTATGAGCTCTAGTTTGGCCACCGTGCTGACCTGCGCCTCGCTCGGGTGTGGGGATCCTTGTCTTCTGTATGGTACACCGAGGACCAGCACGAGTCCAAGATCTCACCGCGGGGCTGCTTGTGTGCCTTCATAGGCATCTTCCCACGGTCAAAGGCCGGCGTTTTTGGGATCCTGCTCATTGTCGCATTATTGATTGACGCGACGCGCTCTTCTTTGAGTCCCTCACCTACCGTGATCTGACATCGATCACGTTGCTGTCCGTCACGCATGTTCCTACGTGTGAGGTTTCTCGAAGGATGGGGGATTTTGCACATGCGATCACCTCTCACTAGGCTGATGTGTCCGTTCGAGCTCCCTCCATTTTGCAGTCTCTAGCTCTTGATGACCTAGCGATCATCGCTGTCCGTCCAGAGACCTCTCCAGCATCGCCGGCCTCTACCCCTGTTTCATCGCACCCCATAGGCACCCATGATCCTGTACCTATGCGTGCTCCTGTGACTGTACCTTTATCCGCCGATACTCCTGCCTCGGTGCGTGGTCCTGCGTCACTTGCTCCTAGAGTCACACCTACTCCAGCGTCTCCTACACACGCATCTCCTCGCACGGCATCACCTGCTCCTTTGCCTTTGCCCTCACCAACTGTGGTCGTGTCTGTCCCTGAGCCTGAGGTGTGCCCCTCAAGCCCAGGTCACTCCCGTGAGCCTGGCGGTTGTCTTCAACCATTGGACTCCGGAGCCCAGCGAGTGTCAGGTCCCGCACCGAGGTGCTCCACTTGCAGCATCTTGAGTGGTAATCTCGGCACAAAGGCCCTAGGCCTGAGTGTCCGCACTGAGCACACAAAGGTATGTCTAGTGTGTCCCGTAGGACACGATCTCGTCATTTGTGTGTTTTGTATCGCTTGTGATACATCAGCTGATCTTGTGGTTGTCACACTTAGTATTGAGACGTGTGCTCTTGCCACACAGAGCTCTCCCTTTGTGGCGCCTGAGCCGGGCACACTGAGGGAAACTATCTCATCACAGGATGCTAACGCTTGGCGTGCTGCCTGCAAGGATAAGCTTTGCGCCATCTGAGAGCACGGAGTTTACGAGCTAGTCGACCGTCCACTTGGGAGGAAAGCTATTTGGGTCAAGTGGGTCTTTCGCAGGAAAGTGAAGCCAGATGGCTCACCCAAACGCCACAAGGCTTGCTTGGTCGTCTAGGGCTACTCTCCAATCAAGGGCATTGATTACAGTGACACCTTTGCCCCTGTCGGCCGCATGACCTCAGATTGAGCTCTATTTGATGTAGTGGCTGAGCATGACTTGGAACTGCTCTAGATGGATGTGAACAATGCGTTTCTCCAAGGCTCACTCGATGAGGAGATTTACGTGGCTCAGCCACTTGGCGTTGAGGATGGTGACAAGGTCTGGCGCTTGCGCAAGTCCTTTTACGGCCTCAAGCAGTCTCCTTGGTGTTCAAACTAGGATATTGCTGGCATCTTGACTCGTGCGGGATATGTACAAAGTAAGGCAGATCCCTCTCTCTTCATCCGATGAAGGCCTGAGCGGTTTACCACCATCCTGGTCTATGTTGACGACCTTCTCATCGTGTCTCCTTTACTTAAGGTCATGAAGGAGGCCAAGGCTGTCCTCCAGATTGCCTACAGGATGAAGGACCTTGGTCCTACATCAGTGTATCTTGGCATGGAGATCGTGCGAGACGGTAGACGTCGGACGCTAGTGCTGCATGAGGCATGATACGCATCTGTTGAAGGTGAGCACTTAAGCGACTTCCTCGGCGCAGTACTAACGGCTTCAACACCTCTCACGCTTGACGAGCAAGATGCCCTTAAGGTGGACGATCCCTCACAATCGGGGGAGACAGTGGATGTGACCTTGTACCTCTGTCTCATTGGACTCTGATGTTCGTGGCCACTGCCACACGTCCTGACATCGCCTTTGCTGTCAACCTCCTTGCCTAGTTTTTACAGGCTACATGCGCTAGAGCCATTCACACTGCTGTACGAGTGGTGCGATACGTGGTCTCCACACCGTACCACGGACTCTGCTTTCACCGGTAGTGTTCGGTGGTCCTTGACGTCCACACTAACAAAGACTGGGCCTGGATCCCAGATGGACACATTCGCACTGGTTACGTGTTCCTGATTGGCGGTACTGCTGTATCCTCGTGCAACGGGAAGCAGGGATGCATTGCATGTACCTCATTGGAGGTAGAGTATGTTGCTCTGGGTGCAGGGGCTACTAAGGCGGTATGGCTACATCGCGTGTTCCTTGAGCTGGGCCAGTAAGTACCTGTTATTTTTCTTCGTTGCGACAACCAGAGTGCGCTTGCCATTGCGAAGAACTTGGCTGTCTTTAATGCTCGCACGAAGCACATTGCAGTTGAGCATCACTTGTGCGTGATCTGGTGGAGCGACACATGATTTCCGTCATATGGGTTGGTATTGACATGTAGCGTGCTGACTTCTTGACGAAGGCACTAACACGCGGACAGTTTCTGGTGGCCATTTGTTCTCTTGGGCTTTGCCCCTTGCCTGAGAGTGGTTGAGTGTGGGGTGTTTTTGTGTCTGTGTCGCATCTGTTGTTTCACTTGTTGTTGTACTCGTCTCAATGCTGTACGTGTATGGACATGCGTACCATCGGGTCATGGGGGAGTGTTGTGTTTTGTGACGTTCCTGTCAACCTGTACAGTTTACTGTGACCACTTGGCCATGTCCATACTTGTGTAGATCCCTGATGCAGACCCTGGTGGCACTGGTGCATCATCTGGTGGCAGACTACTAGCTTGAAGCTTACCGAAGACCGTTCGAGAGCTCTGTACGCTACCCGAGACCCCCTGCAGTTTTTCTGCAAAACACAAGAGTTTATAGGTGGACTGGCCATGGGCACGATTTGCATTTTTTTGCATTGTGTGTTTACCATTTGATGCCGGATGCATGCATGTGACCACTCGTAGCGTCCTGCTTATGATCCTGCATGTTGAGGTTTAGACGACGTTGCGTTCTGACATGTCTGCGCAGAGTTACGGGCAAAACAATGGTTTTGGGCCGGTTTGAGGACAGATCTTGCACTGCCCTCCTATCCGAGTGTGGCATGTCCCTGCTCTTTGCCTTTGAGGCAATGAGAAACTTGATGAGGGTTTGGAATCGATTCCCTCGCCGTCCTCTTCCCCACACTAGCACACCTTCTGGGCAATGGGATGGCCATCAAGTAGACCTTGCTTCTAGGATTTGTTTTTCAACGTGTCATTGAGTTCCACGACACTTTTTTTTGGTCTTCCTTCATGACCTCAGTTGTCTCTCCCATGCCTCGTCCATTGTGCCTCTCTCCCTGCTGTGAGGGGGTGTTGGCCTTGCCACCTCGACAATCCCTACTACTCTGATGAGGCTTTCACCCTTGTTGCAGTCATTGTCGTCCGGTCATGGGCCCAGTTTTTCCACATCCTCTTCCATCCTGTCCTCTGACTTGATCCCCTCTCCCACGGCTCATCAAGTTGAGTCACACCTCTCTCTGTGCTGCACTCCCACATAAGCAAGACTTGCAGGCCTGCCATTCAAGGCTTGCACCCCTCTCCCGATCTAAGGGGGGTGTCGGATATTATCTCGGAGATCGCCTCAAGGGGTGCAGCCACTGAGAGTGTAAAGAGTGACAATGCAGGTTCATCTCCGGAGTCACAGGATCAACACCCAAACGGTCCCACGACTGACAAACTCTGCGAGCCTCGCCAACACCAAGACCAACGGCCGCATACCACAACGGTCCAGGCAAAACGCACCTGCGAAGACCGTGCCTGCATTCACCACTCGTCTATGCGTACGGCTAGCAAAGCCGAATCGTGGACTTGAGGCGCTCCCTGCCCTCGCACTTGCCCGAGCCGCCACCTATATGCCCGCTCAACGAAGCGCGCTAGGTTAGACCTTTCCTATTTGTATTGTTTGTATCTCAGTCTATAATCAAAATATTGGATTCTCCTTCAGGCTCGCCCTTTGGGCAGCCTCCAGTCCCTTTGCCCTCAATATCAGCTCAGCGCCCGTGGTCCTGCACTGCGCCCTTTCCCTTCTGTCAAACATCATCCATACGTCAGCAACGCCCGCACCTTCAAGGAAGCTTCCGCTCTTCCCACAAAGTGCTGCGTCCTCTCTTCCTCACAAGAATCTCAGTGCTCGCACCTTCAGTGCTGCGCCAAGGCTTCTCCTCACCATCCTGCATTGTGATTCGCTTCCGCTTCATCCTCCTATCGTCATTTCCGCCTTGCTTCTGCTGGTGCTTCTCTCCACCATTGAAACGCTCATCCCTGCGACCGCGTCCACTCTACGGTAGCACCTGCATTCTTCTGACACAGTGTGTTTCTGACCAGTGTGTTTCTGACCAGTGTGTGGATGACCAGTGTGTTTCTGACCACTGTGTTTCTGATCACTGTGTTTCTGACCACTGTGACCTTGACCACTGTGTTTCTGACCAGTGTGTTTCTGACCAGTGTGTTTCTGACAACTGTGTTTCTCACCAGTGTGTTTCTGACCACTATGTTTCTGACCAGTGTGTCTCCGACCAGTGTGTTTCCGACCAGTGTGTTTCTGACCACTGTGTTTCTGACCAGTGTGTATCTGACCACTGTGTTTCTGATCACTGTAATTCTGACCAGTGTGTTTCTGACCACTGTGTTTCTGACCACTGTGTTTCTGACCACTGTGCTTCTGACCAGTGTGTTTCTGACCACTGTGTTTCTGACCAGTGTGTTTCTGACTAGTGTGTTTCTGACCACAGTGTTTCTGACCACTGTGTTTCTGACCATTGTGTTTCTGACCATTGTGTTTCTGACCAGTGTGTTTCTGACCACAGTGTCTCTGACAAGTGTGCTTCTGACCAGTGTGTTTCTGGCCACTCTGTTTCTGATCACTGTGTTTATGTCCAGTGTGTTTCTGACCAGTGTGTTTCTGACCACTGTGTTTCTGACCACTTTGTTTCTGACCAGTGTGTTTCTGACCAGTGTGTTTCTGACCAGTGTGTTTCTAACCAGTGTGTTTCTGACCACAGTCTTTCTGACAAATGTGTTTATGACCACTGTGTTTCTGACCAGTGTGTTTATGACCAGTGTGTTTCTGACCAGTGTGTTTCTGACCAGTGTGTTTCTGACCAGTGTGTTTCTGACCACTGTGTTTCTGACCACTGTGTTTCTGACCGGGTTGATTCTGAACAGTGTGTTCCTGATCACGGTGTTTCTGACCACTGTGTTTCTGACCACTGTGCTTCTGACCAGTGTGTTTCTGACCACTGTGTTTCTGACCAGAGTGTTTCTGACCACTGTGTTTCTGACCACTGTGCTTCTGACCAGTGTGTTTCTGACCACTGTGTTTCTGACCAGAGTGTTTCTGACCACTGTGTTTCTGACCACTGTGCTTCTGACCAGTGTGTTTCTGACCACTGTGTTTCTGACCAGAGTGTTTCTGACCACTGTGTTTCTGACCACTGTGCTTCTGACCAGTGTGTTTCTGACCACTGTGTTTCTGACCAGAGTGTTTCTGACCACTGTGTTTCTGACCACTGTGCTTCTGACCAGTGTGTTTCTGACCACTGTGTTTCTGACCAGAGTGTTTCTGACCACTGTGTTTCTGACCACTGTGCTTCTGACCAGTGTGTTTCTGACCACTGTGTTTCTGACCAGTGTGTTTATGACCACTGTGTTTCTGACCAGTGTGTTTATGACCAGTGTGTTTCTGACCAGTGTGTTTCTGACCAGTGTGTTTCTGACCAGTGTGTTTCTGACCACTGTGTTTCTGACCACTGTGTTTCTTACCACAGTGTTTCTGACCACTGTGTTTCTGACCAGTGTATTTATGACCAGTAGTTTCTGACCACTGTGCTTCTGACCAGTGTGTTTCTGACCACTGTGTTTTGACCAGTGTGTTATGACCAGTGTGTTTCTGACCACAGTGTTTCTGACCACTGTGTTTTGACCAGTGTGTTATGACCAGTGTGTTTCTGACCACAGTGTTTCTGACCACTGTGTTTCTAACCACTGTGTTTCTGACCACTGTGTTTCTGACCAGCGTGTTGCTGAACATTGTCTTTCTGACCAGTGTATTTCTGACCACTGCGTTTGTGACCAGTGTGTTTCTGACCACTGTGTTTCTGACCAGTGTGTTCCTGATCACTGTGTTTCTGACCACCGTGTTTCTGACCAGTGTGTTTCTGACCACTGTGTTTCTGACCAGTTCGTTTCTGACCACTCTGTTTCTGATCACTGTGTTTATGTCCAGTGTGTTTATGACCACTGTGTTTTTTACCGCTGTGTTTCTGACCACTGTGTTTCTGACCAGTGTGTTTATGACCACTGTGTTTCTGACCAGTGTGCTTATGTCTACTGTATTACTGACCACCGTGTTTCTGACCAGTGTGTTTCTGACCAGTGCTTTTCTGACCACTGTGTTTCTGACCACTGTGTTTCTGACCAGTGTGCTTATGTCTACTGTATTACTGACCACCGTGTTTCTGACCAGTGTGTTTCTGACCAGTGCTTTTCTGACCACTGTGTTTCTGACCACTGTGTTTCTGACCACGGTGTTTCTGACCATTGTGTTTCCGACAACTGCGTTTCTGACCAGTGTGTTTCTGACCAGTGTATTTCTGACCACTGTGTTTCTGACCACTGTGTTTGTGACCACTTTGTTTCTGACCACTGTGTTTCTGACCAGTGTGTTTCTGACCACTGTGTTTCTGACCAGTTTGTTTCTGACCACTGTATTTCTGACCAGTGTGTTTCTAACCACTGTGTTCTGACCAGTGTGTTTCTAACCAGTGTGTTTCTGACCACTGTGTTTCCGACCAGTGTGTTTCTGACCACTGTGTTTCTGACCGCTGTGTTTCTGACCAGAATGTTTCTGACCACAGTGTTTCTGACCGGTGTGTTTCTCACCAGTGTGTTTCTGCCCACTGTATTTCTGACCACTGTGTTCCTAACCAGTGTGTTTCTGACCAGTGCGTTTCTGACCAGTATGTTTCTGACCACTGTGTTTCTCACCAGTGTGTTTCTGCCCACTGTATTTCTGACCACTGTGTTCCTAACCAGTGTGTTTCTGACCAGTGCGTTTCTGACCAGTATGTTTCTGACCACTGTGTTTCTCACCAGTGTGTTTCTGCCCACTGTATTTCTGACCACTGTGTTCCTAACCAGTGTGTTTCTGACCAGTGCGTTTCTGACCAGTATGTTTCTGACCACTGTGTTTCTCACCAGTGTGTTTCTGCCCACTGTATTTCTGACCACTGTGTTCCTAACCAGTGTGTTTCTGACCAGTGCGTTTCTGACCAGTATGTTTCTGACCACTGTGTTTCTCACCAGTGTGTTTCTGCCCACTGTATTTCTGACCACTGTGTTCCTAACCAGTGTGTTTCTGACCAGTGCGTTTCTGACCAGTATGTTTCTGACCACTGTGTTTCTCACCAGTGTGTTTCTGCCCACTGTATTTCTGACCACTGTGTTCCTAACCAGTGTGTTTCTGACCAGTGCGTTTCTGACCAGTATGTTTCTGACCACTGTGTTTCTCACCAGTGTGTTTCTGCCCACTGTATTTCTGACCACTGTGTTCCTAACCAGTGTGTTTCTGACCAGTGCGTTTCTGACCAGTATGTTTCTGACCACTGTGTTTCTCACCAGTGTGTTTCTGCCCACTGTATTTCTGACCACTGTGTTCCTAACCAGTGTGTTTCTGACCAGTGCGTTTCTGACCAGTATGTTTCTGACCACTGTGTTTCTCACCAGTGTGTTTCTGCCCACTGTATTTCTGACCACTGTGTTCCTAACCAGTGTGTTTCTGACCAGTGCGTTTCTGACCAGTATGTTTCTGACCACTGTGTTTCTCACCAGTGTGTTTCTGCCCACTGTATTTCTGACCACTGTGTTCCTAACCAGTGTGTTTCTGACCAGTGCGTTTCTGACCAGTATGTTTCTGACCACTGTGTTTCTCACCAGTGTGTTTCTGCCCACTGTATTTCTGACCACTGTGTTCCTAACCAGTGTGTTTCTGACCAGTGCGTTTCTGACCAGTATGTTTCTGACCACTGTGTTTCTCACCAGTGTGTTTCTGCCCACTGTATTTCTGACCACTGTGTTCCTAACCAGTGTGTTTCTGACCAGTGCGTTTCTGACCAGTATGTTTCTGACCACTGTGTTTCTCACCAGTGTGTTTCTGCCCACTGTATTTCTGACCACTGTGTTCCTAACCAGTGTGTTTCTGACCAGTGCGTTTCTGACCAGTATGTTTCTGACCACTGTGTTTCTCACCAGTGTGTTTCTGCCCACTGTATTTCTGACCACTGTGTTCCTAACCAGTGTGTTTCTGACCAGTGCGTTTCTGACCAGTATGTTTCTGACCACTGTGTTTCTCACCAGTGTGTTTCTGCCCACTGTATTTCTGACCACTGTGTTCCTAACCAGTGTGTTTCTGACCAGTGCGTTTCTGACCAGTATGTTTCTGACCACTGTGTTTCTCACCAGTGTGTTTCTGCCCACTGTATTTCTGACCACTGTGTTCCTAACCAGTGTGTTTCTGACCAGTGCGTTTCTGACCAGTATGTTTCTGACCACTGTGTTTCTCACCAGTGTGTTTCTGCCCACTGTATTTCTGACCACTGTGTTCCTAACCAGTGTGTTTCTGACCAGTGCGTTTCTGACCAGTATGTTTCTGACCACTGTGTTTCTCACCAGTGTGTTTCTGCCCACTGTATTTCTGACCACTGTGTTCCTAACCAGTGTGTTTCTGACCAGTGCGTTTCTGACCAGTATGTTTCTGACCACTGTGTTTCTCACCAGTGTGTTTCTGCCCACTGTATTTCTGACCACTGTGTTCCTAACCAGTGTGTTTCTGACCAGTGCGTTTCTGACCAGTATGTTTCTGACCACTGTGTTTCTCACCAGTGTGTTTCTGCCCACTGTATTTCTGACCACTGTGTTCCTAACCAGTGTGTTTCTGACCAGTGCGTTTCTGACCAGTATGTTTCTGACCACTGTGTTTCTCACCAGTGTGTTTCTGCCCACTGTATTTCTGACCACTGTGTTCCTAACCAGTGTGTTTCTGACCAGTGCGTTTCTGACCAGTATGTTTCTGACCACTGTGTTTCTCACCAGTGTGTTTCTGCCCACTGTATTTCTGACCACTGTGTTCCTAACCAGTGTGTTTCTGACCAGTGCGTTTCTGACCAGTATGTTTCTGACCACTGTGTTTCTCACCAGTGTGTTTCTGCCCACTGTATTTCTGACCACTGTGTTCCTAACCAGTGTGTTTCTGACCAGTGCGTTTCTGACCAGTATGTTTCTGACCACTGTGTTTCTCACCAGTGTGTTTCTGCCCACTGTATTTCTGACCACTGTGTTCCTAACCAGTGTGTTTCTGACCAGTGCGTTTCTGACCAGTATGTTTCTGACCACTGTGTTTCTCACCAGTGTGTTTCTGCCCACTGTATTTCTGACCACTGTGTTCCTAACCAGTGTGTTTCTGACCAGTGCGTTTCTGACCAGTATGTTTCTGACCACTGTGTTTCTCACCAGTGTGTTTCTGCCCACTGTATTTCTGACCACTGTGTTCCTAACCAGTGTGTTTCTGACCAGTGCGTTTCTGACCAGTATGTTTCTGACCACTGTGTTTCTCACCAGTGTGTTTCTGCCCACTGTATTTCTGACCACTGTGTTCCTAACCAGTGTGTTTCTGACCAGTGCGTTTCTGACCAGTATGTTTCTGACCACTGTGTTTCTCACCAGTGTGTTTCTGCCCACTGTATTTCTGACCACTGTGTTCCTAACCAGTGTGTTTCTGACCAGTGCGTTTCTGACCAGTATGTTTCTGACCACTGTGTTTCTCACCAGTGTGTTTCTGCCCACTGTATTTCTGACCACTGTGTTCCTAACCAGTGTGTTTCTGACCAGTGCGTTTCTGACCAGTATGTTTCTGACCACTGTGTTTCTCACCAGTGTGTTTCTGCCCACTGTATTTCTGACCACTGTGTTCCTAACCAGTGTGTTTCTGACCAGTGCGTTTCTGACCAGTATGTTTCTGACCACTGTGTTTCTCACCAGTGTGTTTCTGCCCACTGTATTTCTGACCACTGTGTTCCTAACCAGTGTGTTTCTGACCAGTGCGTTTCTGACCAGTATGTTTCTGACCACTGTGTTTCTCACCAGTGTGTTTCTGCCCACTGTATTTCTGACCACTGTGTTCCTAACCAGTGTGTTTCTGACCAGTGCGTTTCTGACCAGTATGTTTCTGACCACTGTGTTTCTCACCAGTGTGTTTCTGCCCACTGTATTTCTGACCACTGTGTTCCTAACCAGTGTGTTTCTGACCAGTGCGTTTCTGACCAGTATGTTTCTGACCACTGTGTTTCTCACCAGTGTGTTTCTGCCCACTGTATTTCTGACCACTGTGTTCCTAACCAGTGTGTTTCTGACCAGTGCGTTTCTGACCAGTATGTTTCTGACCACTGTGTTTCTCACCAGTGTGTTTCTGCCCACTGTATTTCTGACCACTGTGTTCCTAACCAGTGTGTTTCTGACCAGTGCGTTTCTGACCAGTATGTTTCTGACCACTGTGTTTCTCACCAGTGTGTTTCTGCCCACTGTATTTCTGACCACTGTGTTCCTAACCAGTGTGTTTCTGACCAGTGCGTTTCTGACCAGTATGTTTCTGACCACTGTGTTTCTCACCAGTGTGTTTCTGCCCACTGTATTTCTGACCACTGTGTTCCTAACCAGTGTGTTTCTGACCAGTGCGTTTCTGACCAGTATGTTTCTGACCACTGTGTTTCTCACCAGTGTGTTTCTGCCCACTGTATTTCTGACCACTGTGTTCCTAACCAGTGTGTTTCTGACCAGTGCGTTTCTGACCAGTATGTTTCTGACCACTGTGTTTCTCACCAGTGTGTTTCTGCCCACTGTATTTCTGACCACTGTGTTCCTAACCAGTGTGTTTCTGACCAGTGCGTTTCTGACCAGTATGTTTCTGACCACTGTGTTTCTCACCAGTGTGTTTCTGCCCACTGTATTTCTGACCACTGTGTTCCTAACCAGTGTGTTTCTGACCAGTGCGTTTCTGACCAGTATGTTTCTGACCACTGTGTTTCTCACCAGTGTGTTTCTGCCCACTGTATTTCTGACCACTGTGTTCCTAACCAGTGTGTTTCTGACCAGTGCGTTTCTGACCAGTATGTTTCTGACCACTGTGTTTCTCACCAGTGTGTTTCTGCCCACTGTATTTCTGACCACTGTGTTCCTAACCAGTGTGTTTCTGACCAGTGCGTTTCTGACCAGTATGTTTCTGACCACTGTGTTTCTCACCAGTGTGTTTCTGCCCACTGTATTTCTGACCACTGTGTTCCTAACCAGTGTGTTTCTGACCAGTGCGTTTCTGACCAGTATGTTTCTGACCACTGTGTTTCTCACCAGTGTGTTTCTGCCCACTGTATTTCTGACCACTGTGTTCCTAACCAGTGTGTTTCTGACCAGTGCGTTTCTGACCAGTATGTTTCTGACCACTGTGTTTCTCACCAGTGTGTTTCTGCCCACTGTATTTCTGACCACTGTGTTCCTAACCAGTGTGTTTCTGACCAGTGCGTTTCTGACCAGTATGTTTCTGACCACTGTGTTTCTCACCAGTGTGTTTCTGCCCACTGTATTTCTGACCACTGTGTTCCTAACCAGTGTGTTTCTGACCAGTGCGTTTCTGACCAGTATGTTTCTGACCACTGTGTTTCTGACCACTGTGTATCTGACCATTGTTTTTCTGACCACTGTGTTTCTGACCAGTGTATTTCTGACCAGTGTCTTTCTGACCACTGTGTTGCTGACCACCGTGTTTCTGACCACTGTCTTTCTGACAACTGTGTTTTTGACCAATGTGTTTCTGACCAGTGTGTTTCGAACCACAGTGTTTTTTACCACTGGGTTTCTGGCCAGTGTGTTTCTGACCTGTGTGTTTCTGCCCAGCGTGCTTCTGCTCACTGTGTTTCTGACCACTGTGTTTCTGACCACTGTGTTTCTGACCACTGTGTTTCTGACCACTGTGTTTATGAGCAGTGTGTTTCTGACCAGTGTGTTTCTGACCACTGTATTGCTGACCACTGTGTTTCTGAGCACTGAATTTCTGACCACTGTGTTTATGACCAACGTGCTTCTGACCAGTGTGTTTCTGACCACTGTGTTTCTGACCACTGTGTATCTGACCACTGTGTTTCTGACCACTGTGTTTCTGACCAGTGTGTTTCTGACCAGTATGTTTCTGACCACTGTGTTTCTGACCAGTGTGTTTTTGACCACTGTGTTTCTAATCACTGTGTTTCTCACCAGTGTGTTTCTGATCAATATGATTCTGACCAGTGTGTTTCTGACCAGTGTGTTTCCGAAAAGTGTTTTTTCTGACCACAGTGTTTCTGAACAGTGTGTTTGTGGCCCCTGTGTTTCTGACCCGTGTGTTTCTGACCAGTGTGTTTCTGACCACAGTGTTTCTGACCGGTGTGTTTCTGACCAGTGTGTTTCTGACCACTGTGTTTTGACCAGTGTGTTTCTGACCACTGTGTTTTGACCAGTGTGTTTCTGACCAGTGTGTTTCTGACCACAGTGTCTCTGACCACTTCGTTTCTGACCTCTGTGTTTCTGACCACTGTGTTTCTGACCACAGTGTTTCTGAACATTGTGTTTCTGACCAGTGTGTTTCTGACCACTGTGTTTCTGACCAGTGTGTTTCTGATCACTGTGTTTCTGACCACTGTGTTTCTGACCA